>OMKK01053689.1:0-11490 GCA_900302305.1 Polymixia japonica
ATAGTTGAAAAATGAATGATACTTGTAATAGTGGTGGGCGAGGTGCATTCATTAGAATGGAATGTATGTGAGCCATGAGCTGTAATATGATAAAGCATGAGAATTAACATCTTGTTTAACTCATTGACAGAAAAACACTCCCCCTTACATCTTGGCTACTAAATCTCCCATCATTACTTTGATAGGCTTTAGGGATACTGCGCCTATCTATCAGTCAATTTTCTCTATCTCTCCCTTTGTCTCCCTCTCTCTCCACTCTCTCTCTCACACACACACACACACACACACACACACACACACAGACAGACACACACTGTGTAAATGTCTCAAGTGTAGTGACTTTGGGATTGTAGATCACTGCCCTGCTGCATTTGTTTGAGTAAGCCAACATTTTGTAAAAAAACAAAAAAAAAGAGCAATACAATAAGAGAGTACAATTTAATAATGCATAGACAGGCATGATACATTCATACATTAATAAGCTAGTTAATTGTCTCAAAAGCCATGTGGCAGTGCAGAAAGTTGATGGTGTGATATTGCTGCATGACACACAAAGTCAGGCATATTGGGCATGTTTGTGTGTGTGTCACAAGCTCAATGTTAGCACAAGAAAGGTCAAAGTACAGAGTTTCATTATCTTGAAGTGGAGCATATTACTATTGCTGTTGGACACGGAAATAGGAATTTATTGTCATTCCTTAATATTTAGCCACAACATCCTGAGTAATTGATCGAGAAAGGTGTGTAGGCGTATGACACATATTGAGACACACAACTTCAAAGGGCATAAATATATCAATGTCTGAGAGAAAACAATAAAACAAGGCTAGAAAGACCACACACTAATAGAACAAAATATAAGCCTTGCAATCTTTTAATACATTGTTTAGAGTTTGAAGTTAATCTACTTCACATTTTAAAGTTATTGCAATTTCTTTTTCTCATATATTCTATTCTATATAACACTCAACATTTTTTGGCATTTGAGACTGAGCTCATTCTTTCAGCAGAAACAGCCGAAAAGCTCACACACACTGTAACTCCAACTGTGGTCTGTATAGTGCAGAGAACTGAGTGTAGTTCAGTTCCCTAAGGAGAACGGCATGAAAAACTATTATGAAACTATTATGAAAATCATATCGGAAAAGCAGGAGCTTCTGCTGTTTAACACTTAAATCAGGTTATACTTTGACTTTTTTATTTTCAGAAAACTAAATTGTGTAACATCAAGTTTACAGCCCTGGCCCTTTGGAAAACAACATATGCTCTGCGCAGGTTTAGAGGTACTTCACATTGTTATTCTTACCATACATCCAGCATTTGAGTCAATGAGTTACAATTTGTTCAATTTATTGTGATTTACCTTTTCATGTTTATTTATACCATGGTTTATGGTCCATCTTGCTGAAGAACCAAGCCTAGAAACTCTGTTCCAGTGTTGTGCATTCCTGCATCCCATAAGAAACAAGTAATTGAAAGTTGTGCACTCTACAGCATATACAAATATTTAGGTCCAAGAGGTTTGTAGTGTTGATTCTAATTTCAAATGCTGGCATCTCTGGTAAAATAAGAGTAAGAAATCTGAAATGTCGTTCTATTTAAGCATATGTGCATAAGTCATTTTTTGTTAAAGAAATAATTCACTATTGAAAAACAATGTAATTTATGCGTTTTTTTAAAAATCGAACTTGTTTTTATATGACACATTTCTATAATCCACTAGCACGTCACAAATTCACTTACTGTGAATAAAAGTCACAACCCTTGATACAGTATACCACAATACTGTAGTTGTAGTGTAAACCACGCTGCAGCACTGATTACCTGATTAAAATCTTCCATCAAAGACCCTAATCCAGGCACATCTGAGGCCTGATTATCCCATAATTGATGGTAGACCACAGTGACCTACTACAGGGGCGATGAGTTAAAAACATTTATGATTTGTTGTTCATAATACAAGATGTGATATCCACACAAGGTGAGGTGTATGATGTTTAATAAAGTGTGGGAACCCTGAATGATCTAAAATAAGTCAAAGATGGGGAAATGTACCAAGTATTGCAGAGCTGACCTTATGAGTGAAATTATCCAAAATGCAGTGAAATGAGATTAGGTTCAAGTTGTACGTACTCTGAGATTCTCTGAAGAAGAATTATGGCCCCTTTCCACTGCATAGTACTGGCTCAACTCGACTCGACTCGGCTCGACTCTATTCGCCTTTTTTGTTTTTCCATTGGGCATAGTACCTGGATAGTACCTGGTACATGGTACTATTTTTGGTATCACCTCCGTCGAGGTTTGAAGCGAGCTACCAAATAACTTTATAGTCAACGACATAATCAAGCTGAATGTTGAATGATGAATGTTCACTTTTTATAGCTATTGTTCGTTGTTGGCTACGTTACGTAGCCTACACTACAACCTCGATTCTGGAATTTATCATTCCAAAGCCATGACATTGCTACAGATAGGACTATGATGATATTAAGTTAACCATTATTGTCTGATATGTGGTGTAAGGCACATTCTACAAGATATTTTAAATCGAATCAAAGCAAGTTCCGAAGCAGTGGAGACACGCCTCCGTATCAGACATAACATTGCTGAGTGAAACTGACTGGAAGTGCACCATGCAAATTATGTTAAAAACACAATAGCATGCATGGAAATTGTTGCCCAGTTAAGACTATATGCACAGAAAGTGTGGTATGGTTTTGGCCCAGTGGTCGGTGGTTGGAGGAGGTAGTATACAGTAGTTAAAGTAGTACAGAGCTAAAGTTTGTGACTGCAGGTATTATGTGTAGCCACATAAATGTGAATGTGATCTATAATTTTACCATTTCTTAATTTTTAGGGTGCAAGAAATCTGAACCCTCAGCCATATCAAGCTGAGTACATGGGTCACAAGCTACACATGGACCAAAATGAGAAATTTGCCATGTATGGTGTTACCCACGTTATAGCGATTGATGGGTTCAGCAAAAAAAATAGTGCCACACTCTACCATGCCCATCAAAAATAATTTAACAATTTATGAGGAGGTGTACCGGTAAGCCTAACAAATATTTTTGTCTATTAATACTGTATACTGCATTGCTATAATTAGGCTAATTAAACTATCAATGATTAGCAAAGTAATCCCAGTAAATTATAAGAGCTCTCTGTTTGTATTTTCTTCACATTTAATCAGGTACTGATTGTTTATATACTGGTGTTGCTCTGTTCTACATGCCCTGTCATGTATGAAACAGGTGTGGTTTGTCCTGCAGTGTGCAACAGTGTCTAGAGTAATCTAATGTGGATTTATGACCACACATGCTTATTATTGGCCATGTTGTTATGTACAATTTTGAGAATATGCTCCATCTATGAGGGCAAGCTCCCTGTTAAATCCCAAGTCTCCAACCCACCCGCATCATTGCATAGACTGCCACTCCCAACTAGACCACGCCCCCAAGATTATATAACTCCGCCCCGCAGGCTGTGATTCCCTCTTTTTTCCCTCCAAACAATTCCAGGCAGAACAATGATAGACCCTATGTGAGTTTAATATGTACTTTTTACATTATTGATTTGGTTGATATGACATTTACCATGGGAAGTTAACAGAATGTTTTGTTATTGATTGTGCTAGATTCCTGAGTTTAATCCTATGTTAATTAAGGTGAAAAGAGTGAAATGCCAGAATGTGGATGCATTAATGATGTAATTATTGGGTATAATTTATTATTATTATGACCATCAGATCTGTAATATTTTCTTTGAATATTCCTTTGAATAGAGAAAATCATCCACCAGCATCTACAAACTATTAACTATTTAATCCACCCTTGACTAAAATAAAATGTTGGAACGGCTTCCAGGATCCTGTGTTTAAATGTGCACCACATCAGATGTTCTATGAGCCAATGCCGCCACAAACATTTTAAGTTTTCTTCACTCCCACTAAAACTTAGAAACATGTAATACTTAATGTTTTTATTTTCTGATTTTGTACAGTATGGCAGTCATTGGCCCATAGTCGCATCTTATTACTGTCATCTTGCTTTTTGTCTTTCTGTTTGTTTGTCAGTTTCGCAGACATGCAGTCCTTACTTATGGGTTGTGGGACCAGGTCAGAGTTGATCATGGAACAGAGTTCTACCTCAGCCTGTTCATCTAGGAAGTGTTGGCCCGAGCACAGGCACAACCAAGAGAGATGGCCCTACATCTGGACAACATCAACAAAAGTGAGATTCCATTTATGAAATGAATGATACATTTTAGGCCCCTCCAGACTACACAGCTTTGAAAAATAATTTAATCCATGTTACATATTAGGCTATGTTATATGTTACATATTTGGCTATGTGGTAAGCTATGCTAGACTGTGTCAGGGACACTTTACATCCTGGACTAGTTAAGTAATTCCTGGACTTGTTCAGTAATACCTTTACACTTGGCTCCTTTTCTTCCACAGAACCATATAGTAGAGAGGATCTGGCCTGAAGTAAACCAGAGGGTCAATTATCCCATCAAAACAGCTCTGGTTCAAATGATCGATCAAGAAACACTGGACCTGGACGATCAGTTAACAAAGTACTGCACATCCAATCTGAGCGGCACATCCAAATTTGGTATAATCTCTATATTTTAGACCAATAATGGTGACAATTAACCTAGAAATATACATGGTACCAACCTACATATATTGTCTTTGAATTAGCTAAAGATTAGACAGGGAAGCCACACTGTTATTAGACTCACCTGTTCTTGGGAAATAGTTGTTTAGGTAGTTGGGGGCCCTACCATTCACTATCCTGTGTACCAGTGACAATCTCATCTGTGTCACTCTAGCTTCTACAGGTAGCCAACCCAGACTTTGTAGCTGGCTCATCCCTACATGTTCACAGGGGCCCATGCCCATGATCACTCTAACCATCTTATTCTGAGATACCTGCAGCTTCTTCCACAGACCTTCTGGTAGACCACTGTTCCAAGTGATACTAGCATAGTCAAACTGTGGTTGGACTATGCTATTTGCAAGGAGTCTTAAACTATCCCTATCCAGTAAGCCTGCCTTTCTTGACAGTAGTTTGACTCTGGCATTCACTTTTCCAATTACCTGCAAGGCCATCTCTTCGCCTCCTAGACAGCTGTCCAACACACAGCCCAGGTACTTGACAGTATCCTTTGCCTCTATGGCCCTGCCCCCAAGCTCTACTCTAAGCCCTGCTGCTTGTCATGATTACTTTCACACAGAACGCAAATATTATGCGGCGAAAAAGCGACGCAAGTTCTTTTCGGAATGATGCGAATAAAGGCGTCAACCAATCACGTTGGGCGGAGCTGACGTCACGCGGGTCTTTGCCTCATAAACAACATCTAAGAAAACAATGTGATCCAAATTTGTGCCAGTAGGTTATGATTTTTGTTAATTGACAATAATAAAATTAATACAATAAATAATGATAATCTCATTCCCTATATACTGTATGTAGATATAGACATATAGGGTTGACATGGCCCAGTGATTGGGTTTCTCCAGCTGAAAGCTGTTTATCATTGACATGGCATTTCAATCAGGAGAGACACATCGAATAAGTAAAGATAATTGAGTATTATAGAGGTGATGTAGTGATAATGAATTCTTGGTCTGGAAAGTCTTTGGCGCTTAGACTGTACAGGGACATTTTCATTGAAGGGTATCAGCCCTGAGCAGCAGCATAATAAATCCCCCCCATGGAGTCCAGACACTGGTGGTGGTGATTAATGACTTGACTGATGAGGCTGATGATGCTGATAAAGTGATGAGGCAGATGAATCTGCAAAGACAAGGCGGTGATGGGGAGGTGGAGGGGCGCACATAACAGCAGCATGAACACACTAAAGGCACACAGAGAGAAACATATTAACACTATAGCAAGCTGATAGACTAACACGAGGGAGTGTGTCTGTGAGTGAGAGAGAAATACAGTAGGTAGAGAGAGACGGGGAGAGAGCGTGAGAGAAATAAGTCTAGATAAATCAACAGACATTTAAAGATGTTGTCATCTTTGTATTTGAAGCTGATGGCATCCAGCGTCTATCTAATTGCTGACACTGGTGTTGTCCTGCTGCCCAGCTCCATTTAATAGATAGGGGACATTGAGATGGACAGTAGGTACGAAGTTTGTGGTGAGGAACCTCTACACCGTCCTCATCACCTGCAAGCCAGCCTGTGAACACATCATCCAACCCCTATATGTTCACTGCAAGGCCTGTGGCCTCTGCTGGCCAGAACCAGCACCCCAAGCGACACAGAGAAGCTATTCACGGTTTTTTCTAACCTAAACCAAATATTTCTGGCGGAAAATATTGAGCCAAGTGTGCATTTTTACAATGCACTGAGGGCAACGTTGTAAAATTATTCCTGAAAACATAAAAAAACGGATGTTAAAAGGCTGAATGAAAAAACAACTCTCTTTATGTACTGTATGTCTCTATCTCTGTTTGTCTCTCAAAAGGAGCATATCAATAGGAAAGGTTGAGGGTGGAATCCTTCTTGTAGATGGAGTCACACTGTATGTGCACTTCACGGAGCGTGAGGCAACTGTGGCTACAATTGCCCAAAAACTTAAGCATGACCTGGGCACAGAGGAAGATGCAATGGCCATGGGAACCACTTTTTGGAAGGAATCGGACAACTGGTATGTTATTGTAAAAACTTAATTCCTACTCAAAGCTACTATATGTAGTTTTATGCTTTTAACAGATTATAATTGCATTCTTGGTGATTGCATAGTGTAATGGCCATGGGAGAATGAAAAAAACCCCTGTTCAGACCAGTTTCCTAGAAGCCTTGTATAGGGTATAGGCCTTGTATGAAATATGCGTGTGCATGTTGGCAACAGAAGTAGCATTTTGCCTCAGCCACCCGAGTTAGCAAGCTTTAAAAATTACATTAAAACTGTTACCAGCATCAAAATGTCATGTCTTGTTCGCTTGTCAGAATCGGTCTCAAGTTCTACACAATTCTGATAATTACAATTAGGTTTTTAAATGCAGAAAAGTGAATGTGGGGTGTCAAATTCACTCTGTCAAAGTCCATCAAATAAAGTATGTGCTGATAAAACCATTTGATTGTAAACGATTTGAAGTGTCATTACTGAGTGTTAAGGGGTGCCTGCATTATTCGGCAGAACTAATTGTTGCCAAGTAATGCATCCCCTATTATTTCATCTTAGGTCATTATTAAATGTATGAAAATTCACACTGTCGAGCCAAAATGACCCAAAACATGTGCTGGTAAAACCATTTGATTCATAGATCTCCAGAAATAACGTTACAGTGTGGATACATTAGGTGTATGCAATTCTCGGCGGGCAGGCAGAACTTGGCATAGTTGTAAGCATCTAGTGACTTGTATGCTCGTAATTTCACGCTGATTTCACGCTAGGTTTCTCCACCAAATACGTGTATCTGTATCTGGCCACTGAATATCGGGCCACTTGCCAATGTCTTCTACCCACTCACTAATAGCACATAGATCTGGAAACGGTTGTGATTGGCCGGGGCCAGGCCTGCTGGAAATCTGTCTCAACGGGAGGGGGACCAGACGCATCTGTCGCAGCAAATAAAACACGAGCTTGCAGATTCATCTGGTTCCCAGGCTACTTTTACACATGAATCACACTCATAAGCATCTCTGTATGTTGCTGTTGCCTCCTTTGTAACAAAGCTGGCAGCATGTGACAGTACAGGCAGACATGGTGATGTGACAACAGGCCAGTGCCCCTGACTTTAGTTGTGTATTTACAGTATATGCACCACCCTTACTGCTTGCTGGACCGAGGCACAAATCAGAAACATTCTCATGGCTTTATAACAAGGTGTATGTGGATTATATTGGTGTGCTGGGTTTTTTCTCAAAACTACAGGGGAAATAGGGCACTTGACGCGAGCATGTCTTTGTGCCTACCCTCTACGCTTGACCACCTTAATAGGCCACTTCTTATGGCAGAAGTTTCTGTACTGACTACAGTTCGACCTTCAAAACAGCCAGCAGTCAACATTTATTTACTCGTAACATATCTTGTTGTATATATTGTTGTCATGAAATGTATGTATACTACAGACTGTACACTGGAGTTGCATTCCCTGTATAAGCATACTTGGCCATTACTGTTGATTCTGATACATGAATAGACATGAGATTGACAACATATAGAATTTTGTCATTTTTACACTCATTAATCTCACATAATCATTCATATAATGGCTCATATAATGTTTCATACATATACACTTTAGAACTGTGTTCAAAGCTACATTTCACTGTCTTAGAATTCTATCACATTAAAAAAACATGCATCTTTTCAGAATTTTTGCTTTTTTTATACTATTTTGTAAATTGATAAAAAAAATGATAATTTGCTTTATACATTTCTTCTTCATTATGTGAATAAAGGGAGTTATATCTGCATTGTGCCTCTCTAAATTCATAGTCTCAATCAATCTAGTAATGCTAATGTTTGACAAGAAAGTTGAGAAGTGATGGAGTCATAAATCAGTCACATGAAGTAATGATGAAAATGTATGCTGAATACACATTACCAGGTTAAATGATGAAAACCATTTTTGTGGAAAGGGGATGAGTGTAATAAACTAAAAAGTGTTGCCTGGTTTTTGCTTTTAAGGTGGAGTCCTTATTGAAATATGTAAAATGTAAATCATGTAAACAGGTCATGACAACCTTAAATGTAGATATGAAACACAGTAGTCAATATACAGTGGTTGTTCAGCTACATAATGAATTGCTTGAATTGCCTGTATTGTCTCAACTCACTTTTTTGTATATCTTTTTGGGTTTTTTCTCCAGTCGCATAGACAACAAAACCATTGAAAAGGTGGAAGAGCTGGTGCTGGCAGCAGAAGAGCTGCAGAAGAGCTGCCAGCAACAAAACAAGCTCTGTGGGACCTTGGCCAGTATGTCCGTGCCAACAAAATAAGTACTGTGGCCCTGACTGATGACCAGGTGGCCAGTTTAAGCTCCACCTTTCAGCGTTATTATATGCAGAGGTTAGTAACTTACATATTAACTCTCTACTGCATAAATCTGTATTGCAGATACACTTTTGTAGAACGTTTCTGATGATGTTCAAATTAGTGAAATGCCTTCATCTACACAAAAGACTGTTTCACTTTGATTTATACCTGTTATACGATCAAATATCTATTATACAATCTGAGAAGATTTAAGGTATAATGAGTAGGATTTGTCAGTTGCGGTTTATAAATACAACATTCAAAGTTGGCCCCTCCGCCCCGGCTCAACGGTAGTTGAGACAAGACAAGAGTCCCGCTCTCACACCCTGCGTGCTGATATTGGCCGGGGGCTACACACCCACGTGGGTGCACTGCCTAAAGGTTGACGCCCAGAAACGTCCCGAACACAGCAAAATAATAAAATACAGGCAGAGGGCAGGATCTCTGCAGATACACACACCGCCACACATTTCTAGTGGGTCATACGTGATGATTGAGAGGGATTCTTTTTGTATGAGTCTATACATTGTTTTTTAGGAAAAATCCTACTCTGCATGCTTTTACGTACTCCATAAACCTTATACAGACAAAAAAAACATCTGAAAGTTTTAAATTGAAGTCATTGCATTACTCTCTTCGAAGAGGCATACATTCAAAAGGCATACATTCAAGTCCTAACACTGTTCAAACAGTATGTAGCACAGCGGAAAATTTTACACATCCTCACAGACCATACAAGCTAAAATAGATTAAAGACCTAAGTTTGATTAAGTCTCCTCTCTGATTCCCTGGTGTCTGTTTTTTGAAAATAAATGTATGCATATCAGGTTCGGGTAAAAAAGGCATGGGTCGATTTGAGAAGACCACTAATCTACACCCTCAATTCACCTGAAAGATAACGCTAATTTTGCCTGCCCCTGCATCTTTGAGGTTCACTCTGAGTTCGTCGGAAAACTAGATAAGAGTTTAGCAGACTTGGGGGGGTGCAGATGTGTCCTGCTCTTGAATATATCTGTGCAATAAATCATATAGCCTAGGCTATTAACTTAATATCATCATAGTCCTATCTGTAGCAATGTCACGGCTTTGGAATGACACATTCCAGAATCGAGGTTGTAGTGTAGGCTACGTAACGTTATAAAAACATTAGCTTGTTCATGTCGTAGACTATAAAGTTATTTGGTAGCCTATTACTATGTAACGGTGAACAATAATTTGGTAACACGTGAGGACATCTGCTGGTCACGTTAGAGAACACTACTTGGGAAGGACCACGCAGGCTATTTCCACATAATTCATTAGGCTATTAGTTGCTACGCAACTAAATAATATATCACACGCTTTTTGGATAAAATATATTCAATGTCTAAATGAAAATAACAAAACAAAAAAGACCTCTATCTATCTATCTATCTATCTATCTGTCTGTCTGTCTGTCTGTCTGTCTGTCTGTCTGTCTGTCTGTCTGTCGTTACCCTGGTATAGACCCTGTGCGTGCATAATGAATGGCCATTATAGCCTCTTGGCTTTTATTTTGATATATGTACTTTTACTTCCGTGGCAGATGTCTGCCTTTCTTCATTCTTCAATTCAAAAATGAAAAAACTAATTACAAAATACAACATTGGACTGGTTTTTTTTTTAATTCGGTCTTCTCGTTTCTCGTTTTTTGATTCTGACAACAAAAAACGGCTCAGTTTTCCCGTTTTTTCGCTTACGGTACGAATTGTTTTTTTTAATTCCTTTTTGGTTTAAAACGAAAAAACGAACTGCCTGAAAAGTATACGGACCCTTGTGGGCAACCATTTAACCTAAAATTGCTTAAAAATGAAATGTCTTAATATTTCATGTGGTCACAGACAGATATGCCCTTTGTGAATTTGGAAAAAATGTAAGTAAGGCCTTGATAGTTTTTGAAAATGGGCATAAGTCATTTTAAGTGTTTGAATCAACAGTGAAAATTATGAGTGTAGGTGATTTTTGATCTATTGTCAAGTCAATTAATTCTATGTTTTTTAGCAGAGCTGATGAATCATTCAGAGAACCAGATGAAGTTAGTGGTGACTGAATTATTTAAAACAGCTTTTGCACTGAATCCTACTTATTGGTTGCTCTTCATAACATTTCTCCATGCTGCCAAGCATGCCTAGTTATTTTAGGTGCTTAAAGAAAACAACATATAGTCAAGAAAGAATGAGGCAGGTGGTTGAATCCGAATAAATACACCTTTTAATTGACTGATTAACAGATCTGATTATACAAACGCCAACACAGAGCTCTGAAATAACAGGAGACAATGACTGTACATTCATGAAGTGACCCTCCCATATCCTGACCCCCACCCTTCTCCCTGCCTGCAGTAACTATTGAGTTGAATCACTAGTGCTCCTATCTGTACAAATAAAGCTCAACTACCCCACCCCCCACCCTCTTCAGTGCACTGTCTGTTATCTACAGGTTAGAGCAATATAAACCATGGGG
>OMKK01053693.1:0-11730 GCA_900302305.1 Polymixia japonica
GCATCCTGTTGTCTTTTCTTGGCTGTATCTTGTTTTGATCATGTTTTCCGTTCAGTATCTAGGTTTTGTATTTCTATGTGTATTAGGTTCCCTGGTCTGTTACCTTTACTTCTACGTCCAGTGTTTTCCTAGTCTAGTCTTAGTCTGCCCAGCTGTGTCTCATTTGTAACCACCTAGTGTATTTCAGTCTTGTTTCCCCAGTCAGTCTTTGTGAGTCCGTTGTCTCCCGTTCGGCGCGTGTTCTAGATGTGTTTCCTGTAGCTTCTGCGTGTCTTGGAAATAAATTCCCTTCTGGTGTTCGATCACCAACCCGCCTGCTGTCCTGCGTTTGCGTCTTCGTCTCACTACCTGCACACACTGTAACACACTGCTTGGTAAAAAGAAGGGACTTGTTTCTCGAAATATCGTAAACAGTCTAATCACCAAGCAATAAAATATGCAGTTTAGGATTTTCTCTGAGACATATTGACAACTGATAGAGTTTTGCAGTGCAAAAGCGCAGCACAAGATATAACCGAGTATAACAAGATATAACATCGATGTGTGTTTGAGCAGAATGACGTATAGCATGGTTGCAGAAAAAACAGGAAGTGACTCATAATGTGTCGGTCCAGCATATTATCATATTACTGTGTTATGAATATGTCAATGCGATACCGTATTTGACAGTATATTGTTTAAAACACTAGCGTTGACTTGCTGTGAAGGACAGTGAAGTAACGATAGTAACGGGGAAACACACGACGAACGTCACCTCCTTTGTGGACGAGTGAAAAACTGCGTTAGAGAGCGCTAAATAGCTTTGTGTGTGTCGGCTTGATTCATGCTACCCTCTAATTGGTTTATAGTGCTGATGGTTGCTAGTTACATACCTCGCTAATGTTCTCCTGTCAGTGCTTATTGGACAGGCGCTTTAGATAGGTCCCACTAGTGCTACGTCAGGTTGTATTTATTCTGACTAATTTCCTAGGACCCCGGTGCGATTATTCAAAATAATTCAATCCGTTGAATTATTTAGAGCTACGAGGCATACTGAAATGATATTAATTTCAATCAAAATTAACCCTTATAAAGTCGCAATGAGAAATAAAGTCGCAATTAAGCGAACTATTTTATTTTGTTTTCCAACAGGCGGAAACGGGCTTCCACAGTAAAGTCAACATCAGCTCAGAGTCCTTGAAGAGGTTGAACAGTTGGGTTTTTTTTTTTTTTTCATGCTTTAAAGGGCCTCTACCCTTTGTACCGCAAGGCCCTCATTATCCTCACCCCTAATGGCCAAACGGACAGAGGAGCAGAAGGAGAACACTTTCAAGCCCTCTGGATCGCACCCTTTCCTCTTTGGTACTGTCCAAGCTTATTAGACCGCTGTGACACATGGAAATGAGGCCATGTATTCTCCGTGGGGTGATCTATATCCATATTTCTGGGATTCCTCCTAAGAGGGATTGAGAGAGAGAGAGAGAGAGAGAGAGAGAGAGAAAAAGAGAGAGAGCTGGTCCCAGCGAGGATCATTAAAATGTGAAAAACCCTGACCAACTGCGCCTTTCAGGCCTTTGCGTCATGACAAATGTATGGAGTAGATAGATATGAGGGAAGCTCTTTGTTCCTTTAAAAAAAAGATGACAGATCTAAAACTTTGTCCCCGCGGTCGGTACGTCATTGTGCTCGAAAAGCCGCTGCACGTAATGTAATGTATAACGCCGTAATTTGTACAAATAAAAAAATAATTAGCTTGAGGGAAGGCTTTGAAACGAATCCTTGAGCTGCTGCCATTTTTGAACTGCTTTTCGAACGAATACAGCTCCGTGTTCTTGAGCAGTTGGTCTGAACAGTTTGAACCGCACGCCTGCCGTACCCACGCGATGTAGCGAAGGTGCGCTCCTCAAAAATCAAAAGGTCCGGTTTTTGGCTCCGTCGCAAAGAGGTAACTTTACGAACGGCTGTCTTTGTCTTCGCTAGCGACGTCGGAGCGTGAAACCGCCGCTCACCGTTCCCCCCGCTGCTTAGAACATCGGATTGTTCGCGCTAAACAGTCATAAATGGCCTCGATGGACATTTTTTGCAATTGATTTATTGTGGGAACAACCTGTGCGGCTCCAGGATGCGTGAGTCAGCTCAAAATCAATCAAGTGGGTCTTTAAGGAGAAGGCGGCTGTGGTTCCGCTAACCTCATTCGGTCCGCCAAGACAAAGAGCAACAGATTTGAAATGTAAAAAATCGAAAGGTTGACGTCACAAAAAGAAGGTCAGTCACGGCGTGTCGCCGTTGATCGTGATGATCAGAGGTGGTCTGGGCTGAAATGAAAAATAAACGACAACACTCGTGCAATTTATGATTTGCTGTTCTTTCGGGGCAAACACAGTGGTGCACGTGTGCTCTCTCTCTCGCTCTCGCTCGCATACACACATGCTCATACATTCACACGCGCAAACACACACACTCACACACTCAAGGATGTATATGTATTTACATCAGTTGTTTAGGCCTATGATGCAACTGTATGGTTAGGGTGATGCAGTGTTCTATCCATTCTATTTAATGGATGACACTGTCATTAACGAGGGCGATCACAGACACGCATACTTGCAACAAACAAACAATACAAATACAAGACCCAGATCTGATACCACCACAACCCAGCAATGACATCTGAAGACCAACACATCTGTCAAGATTTACTATTTGTTATTCAAAATCATTGATGTTATTGTAATCATTGAGCGGCTAGTCATTCAGTATGAAATCACCCTATTGCAATAACAATAATAATGTTGGTAAATGGACTGCATTTATATAGCGGTTTTCTAGTCTACAATACCTGCCTCACATTCACCCATTCGCACACACATTCCTACACTGACGGCAGAGGCTGCCATGCAAGGTGCCGACCTGCTCATCAGGAGCGGTTAGGGGTTCAGCGTCTTGCTCAAGGACACTTCGACACGCTCTCCGGAGGAGCCGGGGATCGAACCAGGAAGCTTCCGACTACTAGACGACCCGCTCTACCGCCGCCCCTTAGTCTTCTGAAATGAAGAGTCAGCATAACTACTCCTGTTCCGATATCAGGGCTTGCCTCATCTAAAAGGAGTTGATGGACGTGTCATTCTATTGCGGATGCGTGTCGTGCTAGGATGGAAAGTGCATTTATAATAGATCTGTAACAATGTCTACTCTATGACACGCATGACGTGGAAAAACAACTATGTCAAAGATAAGCTCAAACTTCTAAAGATGGCGCCGCGCAAACAGGTGGTTGGGAGCATCAAATTAAAGGCTGATTTGTTGTCATGTAATCATTGTGGAACCACTTTCTGTGTTGAAAAGAGGGTTTGCTTTGACGACACTGATTAGACAACGTAATGCAGAATACTGCAAAAATGTCACTTCAAGCGGGGTGTAATTTTCACAAGCATATTAATGTGTTTCATGTGAATATTTACTCACATCGGTATATGTGTTCCTCCATTTAGGGAATAGCTGGTGAGGTTATGTCTGCCGTGAAGTTTTCACAATCTAATCCAATAGGCATGTTTTGTAATAGAAAACCAAAACCATCTCTAAAATGTTTTAGTGCCCCTAATGCCTCTTTAAAGTACTGGACTTGCCCTGACAGGTAAATAAAATGGCTATTAATAAATTAAGGCAATGAAAGTGTAGGGGGTCACCTTTAATAGAGGTCCATGGACTGTGCCTGTGCTCGATGCAACAAATCTACCCCTCGTTAAACTCACCAAAACGCATCTGCAGGCGTTTATTCTTTAATTAAAAGGTGAATCCAAGGAGGCATGCCCGTCTACTTGCATTAAAGGATTTTGATTATGCAGTCAGTCATGTTTAATTCACGGCGTATTTCGGTGTGAAAAGATACATTGCACAGTCATGAAATATTAAGAGGAACCCCGGAGGCCAAGATCGCAAGCTTGCTCTCACGAAAAGATCAAAAAAAAATGAGATAACACACCAGCGCGCATCCAGGGCAGCGGTGCACGCTCTCGATCCTCTTATCTCACACTGCGGTGGAACGGCGTATTCCATCAACAAAGCATGACCGGTTTGGAACCGCGAGGAGTGACACTCGCGGTCATAAAAAAGCGCACGCGCTCGTAAACATGTGCGCTTACACACATATATACACACGCAGACGCACGTGCGCACAAAAATAAACACACACACACACACACAAATGTAAAAGCATGTGCACGCACACAAGCACACACATATATTTAACCATTGTCACTGGTACTTTTTGAAGTACAGGCAGCCTTCACGCTGATAAAACTACTTTATGTTTATGAACACATTTAGCTTTCAAGGGAGTCTATGGCATTCATTTTGTACCACATTTGCACTGTTTCCTGACCTAATACTTTGTAAAAAACCCCTAGCGGTAATGTTGAATAGACGCTTGGTGAATGAAATTTTACAAAGGCTACAAGTCTGTGTGAAGAAGGTGATATTCCAGTTGAATAAATGAATAAATAAATACAAATGATTCTGAACATATTGCAAATAAATCAAACCCATAACTCCGCGGGACAAGCCGACTTTGCGTTGATGTAAGCAAATGCAGCCTTTCTGGACTACTAAGCGCTCTAAAAGAATTTTCAAAATGTTCGCTAAGCTCAAATAAAATTGCGGTCATATGTTCGTCTTTACGAGCTTAGCCTAGCTTGATCCGCTGATTTAACACTATAACCAACACATTTAGTGTAGAACCGCCACAAGGTCATGTTTACCTCACACCACTATTACAAACTATATATATATATATATTTTATTTTATTTATTTTTTACAACATATGTCCAAAACAGAGGAAAAAACGAATTATCTTCTCATCATTAGAAGTTAATACAAAGATAATATAAACACTGAAAATACTGCAGGTATTCTGAGCAACAGGGAGAGGTCACTTTGAACTTGTGGCGATTGTGGGTATAAACGCTTATAACTTCTTTTCTTTTTACTCTAAAACCTTGTAAACATATATACGATGATAGATTAGGAAAAGTCACGGACGCGGAGCCCGATGGGTTCTGCTGAAACAGAATTGCAAGCGTTTGAAAACGTGAGAGAGGTAAAAAGAAGCTCGTGGCGTTTCTAGCGTTGAGTCGCCCTTGCCTCTGCTCTTCAAGAAATCCTTACACAATAAAAATGTCAGATGTGTTTTGGTTCACTGTGTGTACAATATCAGTGTTGAGCCATACAAGGGAATCACATTTCGCTGAGGTTAAACCTTTTTAATTCATGAGCTGGTAAAGTAAATTACTTGATGTCTGCTACATCCAGGCTACCCCTGTAATCCCCAGGTTTGATTATTTCAAGAGATGGGTCTCTCGCAAGAGCCATTCTCAACACGTTCTGCTCTTTTCATAGAAACACGCTGATCTAAAAGGTCTCTTCTTCGGTGTGAAATTGTTTTCCGTCTAGACTGTGAAAATTGACAGCTAGATGTCTGATTGTTGAAGAGTTTACGGCTCAAGATTACAAACCCGTCTCTGTCTCAAACACTTTGTGGATTTGAGGTTCATGACAGTTGATACATGGAATTTCAGTTGAGACCAAACAGCATAGTAAAATATGTGTGACAAGGCAGCGGTTGTATATCCACCTAAATCGAAAAAATGCATTTAATTATATATCTCCCCTTTCGGTCTGAGCCTGACTGTAAATTTGGGAAAAGAGCATGACTTCATTGTAGTGGGAAGTGGGATTGTGAAAGGCTGCTGTGAAGGTCAGAAAAGGTTTTTATAAAACCGCTGTTCTTCAGTCTTTCACTCTGAGCTGAATGCTGAGGGAATATTTATCCTCTGAGCGCACCTAAACATAATTTAATATTTATGAAAGCCATTTTCACCTGCTGGAATAGCAGTTATACTGACCCTACCATAATCTATCTATAAGGCCAGCAAAATGCCTGAGGGGGAGTGTGTGTGTGTGTGTATTTATTCGTCTCTCACTTTCCTTGGTGTGATTTCTTTTTTTCTTGCACAAGAGAGCAGCCAGATAAAGGACGTTGAGGACTGCTAAGTTAATGAAGTATACCAGCAGCGCTCAGTCATTATTACATGCTTGGCTCAAACCTGAGTGGATGGGAGATTTTCTGCTTCAGAACGACTTAGATCCCTACAGGACATCAGCAAGAGAGGGTATTCATCAACACTGGAGGCACAGCTAGCATAAAGAACTGTACAGCATGGGAATTGAATCATTTTCTTATTGAAAAAGACAACACGAAGAGGCCCAGGGTTACTTGCGGGGTACAGCTAACTCATTAGCGAAGAAACTATCTTTGTGCCTGTTAGCATTATACATTCTTCTTAACATTACACATGGTCTGTTGACAGCAGACACCCAAAAATGAAAACGTCAACATGGCTAATATCAGGATTGGCTAACAATAATAATAAAAACATGTCCAGAGAAGTGCTGTTTTTTCTGTCCGTGATAATTATTGCACCTAGTGTTGCTAGCTAAGATTAATACCGCCACCTACTGCACGCCACCTCACGCGCACCTTTCAACACCTCGTACATTGCGTGTCAGTGAAGGACATTCACTGTTCTTGGTGAAAATGTTTGGGGCAGCAACATGTACCCAGTTTTTTTTTTAAAGTGACCAATGGCAGGAGAGATAGGTGTGGCCAGCAGGACGGTGTCACTTCCTGATATTGATATTCACGGGGTGGGACTTCCTCAGTAGAAGTTGCAACTTCATCAACTTCTGTTAGTCGTGTTTCAATAAGGAAAGTAAATAGGGTGGTGAGGGATTGACATTTTACCAGCTCACCAGCTTTTTTTCATGTCTAATGCTGTGTGCCATGTCTCCTTCTGTGCTTGGATGAATGAATGTCTCTACTGTCGCTATGAGTGGGTTGCCTTTCTTCCTCCCTGGGGAGGTGTATTTGTGTTGCCGTGACGTTAACACGATTGTTGGGGGCGATGAGTGGGACTGTGCTTGGCTTGGCTGCGCTGACGTCCTGGAGACTGTTATGATGTCGGCTCAGCTGGACATTCTCACCTCCGTAGTCTTTTATTACTGCCCCATTAGTCCAATTGTATATTTGTTATCATTCCATTTACAATCTGCAATTTGATTGAAATCCGCCCACTCTGCACCTTTTGCACACCTGACCATCCTGGAAGGAGATACCTCCATTGTATTCCTTCCCAAGATTTTTTCCTAACTAAGGTTTTTCTGGGAGTTTTTTCTTGTCCGAAGGAGGGTTAAGGGTTAGCGGGTGTTGTTAGGGGGTCAGTGGGTGTCGTTTAATTCTTTGTGATTGCGGGCTTGTGAAGCCCTTTGAGACTGCAATGTGATTAAGAGCTATATAAATAAACTTGACTTGACTTAACCAGCCTTTGGCCTGCATTGTTTTGCACAGGAACTAGTTGGTAAAACAGAAAGGGACATCATAGTCTCACTGGGCTGCTTCGCCTCATCCATCACGAAACCCTCTTCAGACATTTTTTACATAAGAAATGTCCAAGACTGCAACTAAGCCCTTTTGGCTCATGCGCTGCACTTCTAAAGTCATCTACGTTGGGCTGAAGTTACCCAGTGTACACAGACAGACAAAACAGGTCCTGATCCAGGACTCAAGAGGAGTTGAGGCTATGCTATCTGACCCTGTAGACTCAGCTGATTGTTGCAGTGGCGTTAAGTCAGTGTGACGTTGGCCCCAGGGAGGTGACACATACAGTCTTCCTCAAAGGCCAAAAAAAACAGGTGAGGAGGACTTTATTTGGCTCTGTCCAGAGGGTGTCTTTGTGCTGACATGTAAGCCGGCATGTAAGCACACATGCGCGTACACACACTCGCGAATATAGTACCCTCACGCGCACAGACCCTCTAATTTCGACACACACACGCGCACTCACTCACACACACACACACCTGGAATGAGTCAGGGCTGGAGAGGAGCAGGGCATAGCATGGAAGGGCGAAGCTCCCCTCCGGTGTCTGACTGTCACGACAGCAAATGGTCAACTCACAACAATAGACCTGCAACACTCACGTTGAATCTCATCAGGACTCACCTCTTCAAGCCCACTTTGTTGTGTTCTTTTGTTCAACGACGGTTTGACAAATGGGTGACCTTACTCCGTAAACTAACTGTTCAAAACTAAAGGCTTTTGGTGATGTTTTTTTTTACACAAGCAGTCATCTACGTAGGAAAAATACCGTTCATTTCTTTGGCGGTCGGCATGTTTTCTAGGTCTGCAGACAGACGGGCGACAGTCGGGGTAGCAGTGTTTTAAAGGTTAGCTTGTGACTGTAAAATCACCGATCTAAATCTCAAATTGTCTGGTAAAATCTAGAAGGGGAAAGTCAACAAATACTGTTAAGGTTCTATTAGCAAGGCAGTTAAGTCCGTCCGTAGCTAGAAGGTTGTGGTTGCACACGGCAACTCCCAGGAATCTAACTCATATGTAAAAGCGTGTCAAAGCGAGTGAAAGAGTGTTTATTAAGACAAGTTAAACAATTGAACTTCTCATGGTGGAGGAAGATATTCATAGGAAAATGTCCTTTATGTAAACTGTATTGAAAAAAATAAAAAGACCCTCAAAATTTAACACCCTGAAAAATAACCATTTCTAAATGTAGTTTTATTTTTTTTATCAAGGAAAATCACTCAGTTGTGTGACAAACGAGTCCCAACCTTAGCTTTGTGTCTTCTGGATCTTTCCAGGACTGCCTGTTGTCATTATTTACAGTGTTAATAAAGCTTTTCTAATGGCCTACTTAACTGATGCTCCTTCGATGTGCGTAATCCATCATAAAATGATGGATGGGTGAAACACACGCACACGCATGTGCGCACACACAAAACTGTGCATACACGCACACACACACACAGAGACAAGCCCAGCTGGTACCGTACCTACTATAAGAGGCAATGCTAGAGATTAATGATGCAGTCTGAGTCACATTGGACAGGGCTGTTTTAAATGATGAATGATTTTACTGTGATAATGTAACACACACACACACACACACACAAACAAACACACACACAGGGATAGCTTCCAAACGAGATGATTGGAGGCCCCTCTAAGGACCGTCACTCATTGAAAGCAGCACCTGAAAATAAGCAGCATTTTCGGTGTAATAGCATTACAGACGACGCAGATCAATAATAATGAATACACTTCAAAACAATATATCATTTATTAACCCCTATGATGTAATATTTAATTTTAAAGCTATGAATGTTAAGTAAAAAATAATGTGCCAGATTTTCCATGTTGGTTCACATGAAGATCAATCAGTAGATACCAGGAAAGTGCTCACGACAGACGCAGAGTAGTCAGCGGAGAGCGTTTCGCCCGCCACCCGGGAGTCCGGGGGTTCGATCCCCACGCCTACGCAATCAACCTTTTTTTAAGTTCCCCGTAGCCGTAGCGCCACGAGATACCCAACCTGGTCTCGCGCTTTTTTGTGCTCGTAGTCACAAACTTGAATCTACTGATTCGTGTACACGGACGCAGAGTTTTACTCAGCATGACTTTCAAACTCATGTGCTTCGTCTCGGCTGTGAGGGGACCGAGTCGTAGCCACTAGACTACCAGGGACCCCCTGTTGTTCCTCGCTTTTTTATAAATTAGTAGATTAATTACTATTCTGGTCCCAACGGCTCGCAAATTAGGTGTCGCTGATTGGGCCGTCTTTTAGTGTGTACTTGTATCGTAAGGACAACAAGGACTCAACAGGGAGTCTACCCCCGGTTCCAGTGGTGCAATCTCCTCGACAGACGAGGCTCGTAATGTATGATTGACATGATGTATAGTGCTTATTAATATTTGCGCAACCTTCGCCGTGTCAATTATGTGGGGGGCCCCTGACATAGGTGGGGGGTCCTAATTAGTCGATTAAGTTGCCTACGACTGTAACAGGCCTTGTACACACATACACAAACACACACACACACACACGCGTGCGCACGCATACAGTACAGGCCAAAGCATAATCTAAACTTTATTTGGCAGTCAACTTCAACATCAAATGGGAGGGTCTCTTCACTATTGTGCAACATGTCACCTGTGTGGATTGTCAGACATTTATACATTTCCACAGGAAATATGGTCAAGATTTTACCCACTTAAATATGCTCTGTGTCCGGTGTATTCTTATTAAGAAAATGTGCAGCTTGCTATGTTGTATCATTACATCAGTCTCAAATACCAGCATTATATATGAAAAACAAACAGAGAAATAGCAAGTAAATGAATAACAAAATAATAACAGAGCAGTTCATTTCAAGTTTTGGTACGGTGTAGTTGTTAGAGTTTAAAAAACAGCATAAAGTTTGTCATCAGCTGCATGGATGAAAACACTTGGATGAAAACACTCCATATCTTTGTCTTCTCATTCTCCGTTCTTTTTAAAAAAAATGTCCTTGTTGCTACTTTGGCTAAATTGCGAATTAGCAACAGCAAATTATAAGAGGATTGAAAAGAAAGTGCACTGCAAATCCCCTGCCTGTCTCCCCCTGAACTTTAATCATATTGATAAACAGACATGAACACTGAAGCATAAATGGAGCTCATTTCCAAAATACTGCTTATCCATTTGGAAATAAAATCATTACCGAGTTTGTCATTTACACACTAAAGAGGATTTAGCCTCTAAAAGTATTATCATCTTGTCAACCAGTTACTTCAGTTACTTAACTACCTTAAACTTCTATAACTACAAGCGTACGAACGGGGGTATTGTTTTTGCCTCGGCCTGTGTGTCCGTTTGTCTGTCTGTCCATAACCACAATAACTCATCCATTTCTCGTCTCATTTTGCTCAGACTTGGTGGACAGGTTAACAGTGAGGCCAAGTCTATTGAATATTATTCAAGAATAAGATCGTAAAGATCGTAAAAGGTCAACGTTTTATCTACCTCCTCTATCTTTTTTCAGTCAATTGTTTCAATTGTTTTCAGTTGAATGTCTATTGTTGAATGATGTTTGTTTGTTAGGGGTTAGTGCTCTATCTTATTCAGTTAGATGTATTGCTGACCACCTTCTTGTAGCATCTCTGAGTACCTTTCTAGTTTATCTTGTATTTATGTTGTTTTTTTATGTACTACCAATCATTTTGTAAATGCGATATCTAATATTGATATCCTATTTTAGGATAAAAGATGCAAAACATCATTAGACTAGTAAGACACTAAGACAGATGCTATCTAACTGAATAAGATAGAACACGACCCCCTAACAGTGAAACATCAACATCTAGACATTCAACTGAAAATAATAGAGCGGTTCACATACACCGATGGCTCAAATCGTTGACCGATTTGAATAATATTAAATGGTGGAGGTCCTTGGCCGACTGTCAACCTATCCACCAAGTTTGAGCCAAACTGGAGATGGGTGAGTTACTGTAGTTGTGAGAAGACAGATGTATACGTGAGTGTTGCTCAGATGCTACGTGCCTGTCCTTCGTTTGACAGCATGAGCACGTAAGAATAAGAATTATATGATTACAAATGAATATCCTAGTAAAGAAGACTTACCTGTATTTTAAATATTACTATTATCACCATTATTATTATTATTATTATTATTATTATCATCATTATTATTATTATTATTATTATCATCATTAGTAATTGCATATTAATCGAATATTTTTGTAGTTTTGAAGGTGTATTTTTTCATAATTTTTTTTTACCCATTACCGTGATGAATATTTTTTGTTGTTGTTTGTTTGGGAGTGTTGAGCGTACAGAGT
>OMKK01053697.1:0-17603 GCA_900302305.1 Polymixia japonica
AAACAGATACCAAGATTTTTCCTTTGATGAATAATAAATTATTCCATATGCTGGAGTACCCAATCAGAATTCAGTCTTATCACACGCTCTGTTTTATAATGCAGCACTTTATGCAATAATTATTTTCCAGGCTATTATAAATTTCTATTTCCTATTTTCATCTAGTTCTTATTTTAATCTTTTAATTTTGTTTATTTTGAGTTAAAATTCAAAATCAAACAAAACTTGAAAACTTCTTATTTTCTTCTTTTTGATATTTAACTGTGCCAACAGAGTGAGACAGGGGTGATGTATCCCATTCCTTCTGTCTGTTTGTCTGTTTAGCAGGACATCTCAAAAAGGTAATGAACAGATTTGTATGAAACTTTAGACACGTTTGTTGTGGGGCAAGGAAGAACTGAAGAACTTTTCACACTAAATGACCCCAGGGGGGTGTGGCAGTGGGTGTGGCTTTGCACAAAAAGGCATATAACTTCTGAACAGATTCACGTAACACTACATAACTTTGTGAACAGCCTGGCCATAGGGCCAGGAAGAACTACTAAGAAAGATTAATGTTTCACACCACCTGACCAAAGGGGGGCATGGTGGCGGGCGTGGCAAACACAACACAAAAGGAACGCAACACAAAAGCCATATCACTTCTGAACTAATTGATGTAACACCATGAAACTTTGTGGAAAGGTTGTTCATGGCACTAACCTACATGTCACTGTGTGTAAACAGGAAGTAGGAAATCTTCTGGACATACAGTACGTACCTGCAGACCAACGTTGTGAGGTGATTCCCTCAAGGGCTGAGGCGTCCGGGGTCTTTGGAACTTAGAGGTCATAAAAATAGAGCCATACTGTAGTTATAATATATATAATAAATAAAGCTTAAATAAAAAAAATAAATGAATAAATAATCAAGATTCACAATACAGTTCAACCTTGTAATATGTCATTATCTTAAAGTAATATTGATATCATTAATCAAACTCACTTTTGGAATGGAGTCTTCCAATACCTCATCAATAACTGCATACAATTCCTCTGACTGTTGTCGGAGCTGTGCAGGTGAGCACATCTATAGGAAGAGATTTCAGTTAAATGCTCATGTGGCCAGACTCTTATGGAAAATGTTCGTTATGGTCACACTGCTCTGTACAGTGTTTACCTCAAAATGTGTATCTCCAATGCATCCGTCCAATGTCTCAGATGGATCTTCTCTCTCTACCTGGTCATCTATTGCCTGTAGACACAAAGGTGAGTTAGATGATAGAAAGTTCAGCTAATCACCATAAATTACAGTTATTGCTTACTGATTTGGAAAGTTTTAGCCCTCTGAGTTTACAACATGAAATACTTACAAAATAAAATGTACTCTACAAACATTTAATCTCCACCAATTTGTATTCAACACAAACAGTACTAGTCTTAAATGTATCATACTATCATACAGTATAATTTATACAGCCAATGCATTTTATTCTTTATTCTTGTCTATTATTGTCTTTTGATTCCAGTTCTAGTTTGATATTTAATTAACAACTGATACAACTGGATATACTAGGACCTTCATCTTATAACTGAATTCAAATACATTTGCACTGACATTAACTGAAGCCTGCAAATCTTCCTGAGATTGGTTTTCTTTCATTTTTCCTTGTTCGTGAACTGGAAATAAAAATGCATTTTCTCTTAAGGGTGGGAAATAAAGACTGATTTTTGAGTTGTCAAACTTCACGAAAAAGGTTACCTGGCCATCCAGGTGAGATTGTGGCCAACCCCTCCCACCCTGGACACAAACGTTTTGAAACACTCTCCTCTGGCAGGAAACTGTGGTCCATCAGGACCAAAACTTCACGCCACAAGAACAGTTTCTTGACGTCTGCAGCTGGCCTCATCAACAAGGCTCGGGACCCCGACTGACACGGACCTGCATCCCCTTGTTTTTCACTTCTACTTTCTTACTTTTCTCTATGTTTATTGTATATTATTTTTATTATTTTATTTTTATTATTATTATTGCACCGATATACCAAGGCAAATTCCTTCCAAACTTACTTGCCAATAAACCTGATTCTGATTCTAATCTTCTTTACACAGTTTCACCTTCTGTACATGATGCTTCAGGATTACTAAAACATACTAATGTTTCTGGGTATTTGTCAGTTAACACTTAGACAGAACTGAGGGATTAGAGCCAAAAATGTAAACTCACCTGCTGGTCCAACAGAAGGGTATTTGTGGGAATTGCAGCAAATGATTTGTAGCTTAACTTAATCTTGTGTGGCTAGAGTTTAGAGAGAAGGAAGAATAGACAAAAGATTAAAATTAATTTACTATTCAAAGAATGTTCAACAGCTGCATTTGCTTAAAGATGCAGTTTGTATGTTAGAAAAATGAGATGGACATCATTGTTTCTGGTTACATGTAATCTAAGCAAATTGACTAAGCAAACCTCTACACACAACAAGCAACAACATTTTTATGTTTTCATAGCAACAAGCAAAAAACAGAGTCACCCAACTGGGACCTAAATCATCTGGCATTTCTCTCATTTCAGTAAATGAATGGACCCAGTGACTGATTTCTCAAGTTCCTTGTAGTGTAAATGCACAGTTCTAAAAGTGTACTTGACGTTGTGAACTTCAAGCTGCATTTTTTTGGTCTTCAAGCCTGACCTAGAGATTAGATCTTGACAAAACTGTAGCGGTGGATAGCGGGATTCAATCATGATGGGTTTTTGACAGAAGAGTCATATGTCATATCATTAAAATCTTACAAACCATGCCTTTGATTTCTTTTAAATATAGATCTAAAACACAACACACTCCGCTAAATCAGTGACCAACCATACCGTAAATCTAAAAACAGACGGGGGACAGGGGACAACATTTGATATCAAGCTCAACCGGATTTTAGTAACACGGGATAGATGAGTCAAAGCAAGTCAGAGAGCATATTGAGTAATATCCCGTGACGAGCAGATGTCATGCAAATTGCAAGCAGAGTAGCTACCTTTCTTTTTTTACCCTCCCTGTCATTGCGGTCTGATATTCCACTCCAAGGGTTTGGAGAGGGCGTTGAGCGAAGGGAGAGGGAAGGGGAGAGGGTGACGCTGCGGGACGCGGGTGTAGGAGAAGGCGTGAGGGTGAGGCGGTCTGGCGTAGAGGGGGGGGAGCTGGAGGGCGACGGCCATCCGGGAAAAATAATGGGCGTATAGCGAGAGGGAGACAGACAGTGAGCTTTGGGAACCTGCGGCGGCCTGTTGCTGGCGGAAACGGGGAAACCCTGCTCCAGTGCGGACGGGCCTCTCGCGGCGTGTTGTGAGGGGGGCGGCGGCGATGTTGCGCCCGGGTGCCTTTGCAGAGAGGAAAGTTTAACACTGGGCGAGCGTGATGGAGGACATTGGGTTTCAGTAGGACAAGAAGGCAGAGATCTAAGTTGCAGAGAAGGGGAATCGAGCCTTAAGGGAGATGAATGTGTCTGTGGATTGCATTGCTGGGGTAAATAGGTTTTCTGCTCAGTAACAGGTTTAGGAGATGGGGAGCTGAATTTTGCGAGGGTTATGTATCGAGAGTTATGGGCCCTGCGGTCCGTCTGTGGACGGTTACTAGACTTGAGCTCAGGAGCATCTAGCTTAGAACATGAGACAGATGAGTCTAAAAATTGTTTGGAAACCGTAACGTCAGTTTTACTATGGTTATCTAAATAAGGAGGCGTAGATTTGAGTTTTGAGGTTGGTGACCACAGGAGTGGCAGTGGAATTTGAGGCGGTGTATTTTCATTCCCTGTTTTAGAGCGCTTTTCAGAAAGCGCCGTGGCTTCTCTCTCCAACTTAGGTCCACTGTTTGAATGGATGCAATCAGAGCTCATTACTGGTGTAGTTTGAGGACCTGCGCTGTAGAGTTCCTTTAAGTGCACGGGGGGAGGGGCAGTGACGCATCTGTAGGGCTCCTGGTGTCCACCGCTCTGAGCGTGACTGTCTATGGAGGCTAGCGACAGGGATCTGGAGGGGATCTCCAAGGGGATGGAAGCCACACTGGAGGCTGCTGAGCAGGCATTACAGGAGGAAAGGGTCACGGGGTTAACAGGCCAGCAGGGGGAGTAAGGCCTCTGCAGTGCAGCGGACAGGATAGGAAGGCGGCCCTTTCTCAGGATGGCTGTGAGCAGAGACAGCCGGGTGAGCGGCGGCCGGTGCCGAGAGGGCGGGGGCGACTGAGGTTCAACAGAAGACAGGCTCTCGCACGAAGAGGCGCAGGACAGAGGCATTTGGAGCAGACTAGCACCTGGAGCGAGAGAATGCCTCTTGACCCTGACCACAGCAGGGGAGAACATGCCGGACCGCACCGAGGAGCACGGGGAGACCGTGCGGCTCAGAGAAAGCGGGGACATGTCGTTAAACAGCTGCATGGCAGACCAGCTCTTCTCTCTGTCCCAATCCTCCGAGAGGATGGACTCTCTAGAAGAGGCCGGGGTGCGAAACAAGCCCGCGGAGTGTGCGGGACTCGCTCCGTCTTCTGACGCAGACACTCTATTTACAAAGACACCCGAGCTAACCTCGGCACCGAGAGGGATACCATGACACCGCTGTTGGGAAATGCCCCTGTGTTTATCAACAGCTGTTTCCATAGAAGCGGGCCCGGCAACTAAATGATCGGGTGTATTTTCAGCCTGAACACTGACTGAAGGAGAGGTTTGGGGGAGGCGCACGTGATCCGCAGAATGCTTCAACTGAGGAAAAAAGAAAGACGGGAGACAGAAAAGAAAATCCTTTCGTCAAATGACAACTGAGGATGACAGCGCTGTGATTTGATTTTTCTATCTGTCACCAGTTATTGACACTTGTGAGGATAACTGAAAATGGAGCTTAACCTGAAACTCAGAAAAATAATAGTCAGAAACATTTAAATGCTGTCGGTCTTAAGTGTAAAGAAAGAACAGGTGAAACAGACTACATTTGGGTGTCTCAAGAGTTTAAAGAGCCTTTGATTCTCTGGACCTTAGTCTGTCTAAAGTCTCTGCTAAAACCATAAAGCCATTGCTTTGTAGACGCTAATCTTTAGAAATCCATAGTCAATTTACATAACTATTTTTGAATTGATTGATTGATTGTATATTAAATCCAATTAAATGGTCAGATTCGACAGGTAGTTAGAGTGTCGGCTTTGACAACACAGTAGTTCCTTACTTTAATTATCTGTTGTCAATGCTTTATTATAGGTATCAACTTGATTGGAAAATGAACTAAGACACACACACGCGCACACACATACACACACACACATACACACACAAACACACACACACATTCACAGCTTTCTTAATGTCATTTCATAATTTCAATGTACTGTACAAAAAGAGAGCTCGTGGCCTTTTCCTTACTTTAAGATATGTCTCCCTTTGGACTGTGTTGCCTGCTCCTCTGTCCTCTGAGTCTTTGATACGGACTATCTCCGCTTTGAAAATCCTCCCATCCGACATGGTCTCTGTGGTTGCCGTGTCCTTCGGCGCCACTGAGTTCTGACGAGGGAAAATGCGGCAAACGTAAAGGGGGTATGAGCAACTGTAACCCGAGCAAACCTGAGGTGAACTGCAAGCCCCTAAATGTAACTTCCTGCACCAGCAGGGATGTATCATGAGTCTCTCTGAGGAGGAGGAGGGGGAGGAGGAGGGGTGCTTAGTTTCACCGGAGACCCACACATATAATTCACATGTACGAGCACATGTCCTGCTGAGGTTAGCGCACAGCAGATCCCTCATGTAAACAAACTAATGAGGTAAGTCATATACACTATAACTTCAAGGTTTACAGAACTGGCAACGATAGAGGTCGTCTACATAGAGCTGATCATGAGCAACAAATCAAAATTGGTGATTGCAATATTTTTGAATCCTGCCGGTGTTATAGAAGCATGTTCTAATGAAGTTTGTTGTTCCGGATGAAATGTAGTAGAGGAAAATTCATTTGTCAAAGGTGTAGGATTTCTATACATTGTAAATCATTGTCATTCAACAAATTGTGATGATTATGATCTGTCTCTATAGCCCCTGTGATCCGCTCTGCTATCACCAAAACCCCTATCACTGGGCACTTGATTATAACATTTATATTTAATGATGTGGGTATTCTAATATCATCATTGGGTAATAAATCATATCAATTTAATAATGTATGGCTCAACAGTGTTTAATTACCTTAGATGAGTGTTGGTCAACCAAAGAATAGTAGCATTTTATTCATGGGTTCATAATTGCCACAAATACAGGCGCTTTTGTCACTAATGATGCATGTCGTTATATTTTTAACTCAAATCAAATACATTTATATCAAATATGCAAATGTCACAGGCCTGCTTGCGCCGCAGGTGAAAGAGCAAGATCAAGATGGCGAGATATCGGAGAGATTCAGCCATACACGACTGCGCCTCGGTCAGACCCTGACTCAGATAAGGAGTCTGTTGTGCACCCAAACCGACGACTAGCAGACACATCAGAATGTTGAGTGTAGTTAGCATCTTTTATTTGTTTATGTTGGTTGTTAGCGGGCGGTGGCAGTGGCTGCCACAGCGTTAGTGGTTGTGAAACACTCCACCATGTTTGGTGTCAAAACTTTCACTATGCTCTCTGTGCTGACAAGCCCGCTCTGCGCTCTGAGGTGACAGCATTTGCATATTAGCCAGCGATTGGCTTTCGGATTTGTGACGTCACACATCTAGCTTGACCGGGGTACGTTTGAATCTCAGATTTAAGGAAGTGCACAGATATCTCCCCCTTCAGTAGACAAATCTGATAACATCTCTCTAGTGACAAACTTTGCACAGATACAAGTCAGTATAGTCAGGTTAGACATTTTAGTTGACATAAACATAAGAAAAACACATTTTTGAGCGGAGGGGATCTTTAATTGTGCAATGCATTCAGTCTAGATAGGTTTCATTAAGTGTGTATTCATCTGAAAGAAAAATAAACAAAATTAAAAACTTTTTGAACTGTTTATTTTAGAAAGAAACCCTATGCTGTGCACATACTACTTAATTCAATGCAATTTAAGATAATATATACTAATATGGTGATGCTTACTCTTGGAACAGAACATGGGCCTGAAGATATTTAGGACAGAACCTATTTGACTTGAAACTGGATGGTACTTTGGCAGTAAGACTTTGTATGGTGTAATGCCTGACATGCAATCTTCACTAAGCTCCTTCAGGCACAATAACGATGGCCACTGAGGCTACGATGTAATACTGATCAGCTGAGATTATGGTTGCTGGCATGAAAAAAGGATATTGCAAAGGCAGATGCATTTTTCATTCATTGGCAAATGCGGCAGGACGTTTTGAAAAATGTAGACTGCTTAAAGCCATACTCTGGTGGAACGGTGGATTTATAAACTGCTGTCGCACAGGTGAGCATACAATTCCTTCTTGTATTCTGTCCATCTGCTTTTCAATATTAAGATGTCTCACACCTGGGAGGATTACTAGTCTATTTATGAAGATATTAAAAAATGGGATTTATTCTAAGATAAAGACAGCATAATTATACTTTGGATCACTGTCAGACTCATTCTGTGCACCTCCTACAGTCAAGAGAGTTCAAAAAGACAATATGGTAAGTAAGAGCATCATTTCCAGGAAAAGCTCACAATGTACCAAACCACTGATCCACATCAGCATAGCGAATTGTAGTGGAAGGACGCGTGGATTCTTGGTTAATTTTGTTAGTCGGGTGAACTATCTTGTCATGGCAGGTTAGCTGTAGGCTTGGTACGATAGTGATGTACAAGGCAGGCCTGGGTATCTCTTCATTTTTTCCTACGAATTTCCCTACTCTCTTAATGTCTCACTACCAATGCAAATCAAGGGACTATCTAACGAGGCGGCTTGAAGATCTACCTTTAGACCAAGTACAGTATAGTTTTAGACCAAGTACATTATCTGTTTAAAGCATGGCATTGTTTCCTGCTAACTGTTCAACATTGAACAGTCTAGCAGTACATATTCAGCCTCCAAACTATCTGCTCTGTTATGAAAGCAATTGTCCACTTCATGGGAAATGAGGCCCTGCAGAAATTATGTGAATAATGACAAATAATGAACTACAATTTTTTATCAATTAAATAGTGAATGTCAAATCCGTAGTCAATCAATAATTATTAAGAAAGGTGCCTTTTAAAAAAAATCAGATTTAAGACTAATGTTACCAAATATTATTATTTTAATTTTAATTTTTAATTTGTATTATTAATTTAGGAGTACAACTGAGAGAGAGTTATTCTGGAGTTATGTGTTAATATTAAGACAGGACACCTTTACTACCTCAGAAAGAACAAAGCACTGAATAAGTGAGTTATCATTCATATTAGAAGCAATATTATCAAATTAACTTCTTATCTACCCAGTTTCTTTGAAAGAAGTCTAACTGATTTGTGCCCCATGTGATTGATAATTGCTGGGATGGTAAAAGGCAGACAAATAGTAACCAAATTGAACTGGGATTCAAATGTAGACCTGGCACATAGATAAGGAGTGAGCACACAGCAAGGCACAGTGAGTGAATGCAAGTCAATAAATAGTACAAATGTCACACGTGATCTAATAATATTCACGTATGAATGCTTAACGGTGTCTTTAAATAAAGAAATGTTCAGTTGTCCAGTGTTTTGTGGTTGTGAAGTCATCGTGTTTCAGTCTCAAGTTCTGTCGTTTCATTGTCAGTTTATCGCATCAACAGCTACCACTTCTTCAGGGAATAGCTGTTGGGAGTTGAGGAAGTAATGGTGCCACCCCCCTAATGAGAAGGCCTTTGAAGTCAGTCTCAAGAGTCAGGCTACTCCAGAATTCACTTGAGGCAGCCAGTTGGCTGACTTGAGGCAGTCACAGCTGTGAGTAATGCTGTATTGACATCTAACGTCACAATAATCCCTTCAGCGATCTGAACAACTGGAACGCCAGGGGTCTGCACCTAGCCTGTATTCATGTTTGCTTTTTTGCATGATTTAAGCACTTTTGCCCTGGTTGGGCTTAAAGTCAACAAATGCAGCAACTAAAAAGCTTCTGTCCAGAGTAACCTTTCCTCCAAAATACAGCACCCAGGAAAATTGTTATTAATTATTAATTTTATGTGCAACTTATAATCAATGAAGGAAATATGTATCAGTTATTACCTCTACATATTTTACACTTTTTACATTTTATTTTTTATATACTTTTTTGACAAAGTAAAACAAATCCATTAGAAATACAGTTCATTCCTAGTTCTATTTAGAAACCTTTTTGGAAACCTTATATAAGGAAATTTCTAAAATGATATAAATACATTTATTTATACTGAAAATATTGAAAAAGAATAAGTTCAATGAAGCCTGTAACATCAAAACAGCATTACAAGTTATTAATCAGAGCTTAAACAAATCCCAATAGGTTGATAGAAAAGTAGAAGTTATAATGGCCCTTATGATCCTGTGGACGTTGCTTATTCCTCCTCTAGGAAGATGACTCAGACAGATTGCTTGTACTCAGATTATATAGAAACACGCTCCCTCTTGTTTTATTGAGATTCAATCCATGTACTGAAAAGGAAGCCATGGATGTAATTGCTAAAATGAGAAATTCAGCAGTAGGTCATGGTGAGATTAGTGTTTCTCTTGTCGCTAAGGTGTAATGATCAATCTCTCAAAATCACTGGGAACTTGGAGTTATTCTAAAAGGTCTCAAAGTTGCCAAATAAGCCCCCTGGGTCTAACCCAAACTCCTTTAACAATTACGGCCATGTTTTTTAAGGATTCTAGAAACATTCGTATGAAACAGAATTCTGAAGCGTCTAAATGTTCATTACATTCATTGTGATGATTATTATGATTTTTCAAAGACCGATTTCACAGAGCCAGGCTGCCTTACAGCTGGGTAATAAAATCCACTCTGTGAACAATGATTACACTCTTGTAATATATTTAGACTTATCAGAAGCTTTTAATCAAAACATGCTACTACACAAATTATCCCACTCCAGTTTTCATGGACAAACAGCCAGTTTATACACGACATACAACAATTTGTAGTTGCAAGCTGAAGGACATTGGATATAGTGAAAAAAACATGGCGTCCTTCAGGGTTACATTTTTGGGCCTTGTTGTTCCTGGTCATAATTGTCATCCGTGAACTTGATCTTGTCCCATAAAACGTCTATCTACTCATAATGATTCCACCTAAACAAAATATTCCTGAATTTAAAAAAACTTCATTTACTCAAACTAAAAAAGAAATTAAAAATAAGTCTTCATTGGAAAAGTTTAATTAGCTGTAATAGGAGTCATAACTGGTGTGACATTAAGCTGGAAAAATAATATTTAGATAGTTTGCAATAAAGTAACAAAGTCTCTTGGTGTTATCAGGAAAATCAGCAATTTCATTTCTCAGACATGTCTTTTAACAATATATTAATTTGCCCATTTCCAAATAGTGAGATATTACTTTGGCTGCCACATTCGTTACTGTACCAATATCCTCAGGAATGCTCAACACTTCACAAAGGAGATTAGTTGAGGCAGCCATTTTCAGCAGCTGTAATGAACATTCAGCACCACTCTTGTCAATTATGTGTTCTGTCCATATTTACCATACATCAATTATAATCCCTTCCCTTGCCCTGAAAGCTATATTTTCCATTAGATGTAGAGGATCTTGACTGTGGAATTGTTACTTCCACATTGTGAATGAAAACTGCTTCAGGTTTTCCCTCAGTTGCACAACACACACATTCTGACTGTCCCTCATTCTCTTTGAACACATGCACGCGCACACACACACACATACACACACACACACACAAAATCTTTGTTCTTTCTGTGTTTTATTATGTTCAAAAAAATAAACTCCCGACTCTAACCTCTGATGAGTACAATAGAATTTTTATATTAATTATTTATAGGTTATGGAGTTTGAGTCAATGGTGAATGTAATTTAGATGTGCACAAACACACACACAGGCACACTCTCTCTCTCTCTCTCTGTCTCTCTCTCTCTCTCTCTCTCACACACACAAATATTTAAATAGAAAAATTACAATTAACAAAATTAATAAAACAATTGAAGTCATACATTCAGAAAGTGCATTTTTTAATAATGCACAGTTACATATATGTTATAAATAATGAGAAACAGTGTTAATTATTCCAGTTTTATATCTTATTGGTATGAACTGTACCTTTTTTAGTTTTGCTGTCAGTCCTTCAACGCTCTCCTCCTCAGTAATAATGCTTTTAATTGGCAATTTCTGCATCACTGGCACAAATGTAAAAAGAGAGGGCTTAGATGACAATCCAATAGAGCCCTGCAAGATAGAGGAACAAGTTGTTTGTATGTCGCTAGTTCTTGATTATGATTTCAACATAAATTTCCTGTCAACCATAATCACAAGGAAAACTAAGGGAGAGTATAAAATGTATAAATGGAGAATGATGAGTCATTATCAATCAATACTAGCTTGAGGGAAACACTCCATGGATTCTAAGTGTCAATAAACACACTCATTACTCTAAACTACGAATTCTTAAAGCTGAATAGCACTGAATTTATAATGGTTATTCCTTCTTCTTTTTTACAGGGGAGTATGCCCCATAAACATGAACCTGCAAGATACACAAACCCAGTGAAGATCTATAAGCATCATTAAGGCCCAAAGCCTAGAAACACCCCAGGCTAGTTAATGATGAATAATGAGGTACTTTCAAATGAATGCTCTTGCCTGGGAAGCCGTCTATGTACGGCATGGGTCTGTACCTGACATGTGTTATGCTGTTGGTTAATGAAAAGGGGAGGTACAGTAGAAGCTCCTCTTTCAGTTTGTCACCTGAGGCTCCAACTCACAAATACTACATTTGCATGATATGCCCATGTTGATTAATAGGTTTATTGCCAAGACGTTAACCAGCTATAGATTGTTGCCTTATGATTAGAGTGTCTTCCCCGCTTGATAGTGTTTTTTGCCTTAAGTTTTTAATCTTTGATTTATTAGCTTGGTTCTTTTTTGTTTGGAAGCAGCACATATAAATACAAGGTAATATAAGTGTTGACTTACCTTTGAGATATTTTGCGGCAAAAATTATGCAGCCAATGTATCGGTTTAAAAAACAGCCTTAGAGGCTGATTAACAAACAAAGCTTTTCTCTGCTCCAACCCTCCTCACAGGCTGGTCCTGGCCTTGAAGGCTGATGCTTAGTCCAGCCTTTCTGCGAAGGCTGATGAAATAACCTATTTGATTTGTTAGCTTGGTTCTTTTTTGTTTGGAATCAATACATATAAATAAGGTAATATAAGTGTTGACATACCTTTGAGCTGTTTTGCAGCAAAAATTAACAACTGAACTGGTAGCTAAGCTAATAGCGCTAGCTAATATTGCAGAAGCTTGAGGGGCAAGCCTCAGAGTCGACCATGGGAGCAAAAAATGCTATCAAGACTCTTCCCCATACCTGAGAAATTAGGGGCTTAACATCCACCTTAACATCCAGGTCATACCAAAGTTTTCCACTTTACAGTCAACATTATAGAAAAGCCCTCAGGATAAGGAAGTCCATGCCTTGAAACCCCTGTGCTGCCTGGGGATGAACTAGTACATCAAGCGTCTTCTCACTTGTGTCTTTATGAAATCCTATTAAGCTAAGTGGGCAGAGCATACCGCTAACATTATGATGGTTAGGGGTTTAATTCTTATTGGGGCCATCCATGCTAAAAAACCTATACCTATACAGTCACCGAACTGCAAGGTGCTTTGGATAAAAACATCCACCTGACGGCACGAGGCATCATACAGTGAGTAGATACCTCAGCAAACAGATACGTTTATTTTTACAGATACTTTTGTTTATGTTTCCAAACACCACAATGTTTACAAATACTACGCATACAGTTAAACGTATCAATACTGTGTCTCCAAATACTTTTTGGGACACTACGTTGTCTGTAAGTACCAGCAATGCAAGGACTTATATTTGTTGAGATGGCAGCTCGTTTTCCACAAACAATACGTTAAAACTGTATTGCCTGGATCAGTATAAATGTCATATCTGTTCTTGTAATGGTAATCAGAGTATACACTCATCAAATGTAACGCTGCATACTAATCATGTCTTCTCTCTCCACCGTGTTATCAAGTCATCTACAATATGCAAAACAATGGCCGAGCGCAGTGCAATTTCCTTTGGTAATCAGCGGAGGTCATCGTAGCAGACACTTGAGACTCTATTAACAGCTGATCGCATATCTAATATTAGTTGATTTAAATATAACTGTAGAATTTGCTTTTTTTCTGGTTCAACTTTTGTTTCATGGAGTGCACACCTTTATCCAGGTGGTAGCAAGTCAAGCTGACCAACTGGGTTTTAGTAAAACATGCAGCAGGCTAATCATGTGTGGCAGATTCAAAACTTATTTTAAACAAATTTTACAGAAACTTCACAGAAACATTGATTAATAAATATTCGTCAGCGGTCACGATAAGGTTTTGTTCATTAAGGTGAATGAAGTCATTTGGTTCCAGAACATAGGTTAGTATTTGTAGTTTGTGCCGTGCTTCCTTCAAGACTGCTACAGAAGGCCAAACATGGTTATTCTATTTTCAGTTACTCTGGCGTTCATTATTTGTGATGACTGGTCTAGTGGCGACTTCGGCTCCATTTAAACCAATCTTTGCAGCCAGATTTTAAGCCATAATATCTGTAGGACTTAGTGAGCCGCTGGGAAGCCCCATACTTTTCAGGGGTGGCCTAACGTCTTACGTTGTGAAAGGTTTGTTTTCCGACTCTTCGCGAAACCACGGTCGCCGTAGATAAAGATACAGAATTGCGCTGGGGAAATCATATGTGATCTTATAAACTTTTCTTTTGTTTATGTATCTCCAAATAACCTGTCTACATGCCCTCTGTAGTCACAGCAGAGAGTAAGCAGATACTATCAAAGGTTAAAGCATTTCCTACTGGCCACCGAGAGCTCTCTTGAATGTTAAATGGTGTGAGTGTTGCCGAGGTCATGCCGTCCTCATAGATCACATTTCCAGCACCCTTTGGTTTGTGTGCTTCCATGTTCAACACCGCGTGTCGCCTCGCCGTGCGCGATCTCACACAGTTATTTCTTGTGGCATGCAGGACCCGTACCAAAGACCAACTACAAACACAACTAAATCATTTCCTGAAGCAGACCACCCTCCTTGGGGTTTTTAAAGAGACACTCATATGCAGAAACCAGCCGTAAAGTGGAGGACGTGCTTTAAGGAAACATGCTCCATAGCTACCTATTAAACAAATAAAGTACCAGGTCACTGGTAAATACTAGCCTGTAAATTAATTGAGGTTGTGATTCTGCACTTTCTTATGCACGTTTCTATAATCTAATCCAATCTGTAAAAGCTGTTTTAACATTTACCTTTATCTTTAGTATGTTCTGTTCAATTTGTAATTATGCCCAAAACTCTGTGGCAGTTATAGAAACCAAGCACCCCAAGAAAGTTTATTCTTCAGGAGCACTGTATATTTTGCTTTATAGGCTATAGATTTAAACAATTTACACATAGGACTCTAATGCAGTAGATTTATAACTCATCAAAAAGAGGGGAATTTAACAACCTATATATTTAATTTATTTATATTAAGCGTCTTCAAATCAACCATCCAAATTGTTCAATGTCCTATATTTAGTGTTGACGTATTCACTTATTTATATTTGGTAACTCTGATGGTGAAGTATCATGATATATAAATATTCTAAATATAATTAGAATTGATTCCTTAATATGTGAACACATAATTGCAGTAAATTTGAAATCTTAAAGTCTATCCTTAAATAAATATCTCAGCGGTTCAAACTGTGTGACAGCTCTGCTGAAGTTACAATATAAACAATTGGGTGTGTCACTAAGTTAAGAATTTAGTTACAGACAAACATTGCCCCTCCCTTTAGAGTAGACAGCATGCACAAATATAGCCTTCTGCCAGCTGCTCTGACAGAAATTAAACTATTGAGTGTATTGGGTGTCAGGTCCAGAGACTTGAGTTTGAGGTTTGATAGCTAAACAACAAAACTATTGAGTTGATGAAGAAAATAACCATATTTCATTCAGACTTTCATTCAGTAACTCTCAGAGAGTGTCCTCACATGGTAAATGTTAGTCTGGTTAAGTGAAGCTCTTAAAGTTTATGATTGTTGGAGGGTTTTTTTTGGAGACTACAGTTTACAGATTACAGGTTTGTTTTGCATCCAAGAACTATCAATATATTTAAAAGGGAAGCTCTTTCTGTTAAAATATACTGTATATTTCTAATGTATTATTGGCACTTTCATAAGTAAATAGTTATTCAATAATTCATGATGCCATTATACAGATACACATAACACATTGTAGCATGTCTGTGGTATCCACTTTCTATTACTTAACTGTAGAGGAAGATGAATCTAGTCTTTTACTTGCACATTCAAGTCAGGATTTCAAGGAAAATTAAAACTTTACAGTATATAAATATATATTGGTATATATACTGTATATTGGTGGTGGTAGTGGGGGGATTTATAGTGTAACACAAAGTTTGATAGATTAAATGCAAATTCTTTTTCCAGTTTCATTTTTCTGGTAGTCTTTAATTTTGAGATTAAATGTCCACCTCCAACATAATTTAAAGAAAGGACCATTCGAGGCACACAGGTCACTGGGAATTTAAATCAGTCATTTTCTTCATCCTTACAGCAACAATCCACAAAGACATTTTTCATCGAGCAGCTGTTTACAAGAAAACTAAAATCCTCTTACCTTCCCCTGACTCTCCATTGCAGCTTCAAATGGCTCTACATCCAAATACTGTTTATTTCCAGGCTTTTGAAAAAGTTCTTCTGAGACTGTAGATATTGATTAGGCCAGATACAGAAAATAAGATTCCTACTTTTCAACTCCTCTTGTGAAGTTCAATGTGTTAGTGTGTGCATAGCCTTGCCTGCTTCCTTTTATAGCCACATAATAGCCACAAATAGCTTTCAGACAGCAGTCAGCCTTCTAGGCACTGATAACAGTATTCACACTTCACTTAGCTGCCTGCTAGTAATGAAGCTATTTGTCCCCGAGAAAGGATTCTGTGCTTACTTTTTCCATTTCAACTTACTTTTTTCTGAAGGGTGCTCAGTAAAGCCTTCTGAGTGTATATCAACATGAGTGACTGAATGCTGCTCACTCTTTCCTCTTCCCTCAGCATCAGTCATTAATTACGTTTCATATCAAATTCTGCACAACAAAATAGCCTAGAAGTTACAATACAACACAACACCTGACAAACAATGAAAGATACGCACTAAGAAAACAATAGCGTTATAAGTGTCGGTGGGAAATTATATTCCTGAATGAGTTTGCATGTTTGTACAAGGTGATTGTGTTGTTGCGACAGAAAGAGAGAAAGACTTCCGCACACTGCAGCAATACACGTGACAGTGGAATTTACACTCAAGTAAATTTGTCCCTTGAATCAGCCCCTTGACCGTGACAATGATCATATCATGATCATCATCTTAACCATTCATCAAAGAGTTTGTCTCTCCCAGCGTTGCTAGCTTGTACTGTGTGACCATTGTAATGACTCAGAATAAGACATCCAATAAAGAGAATTCATGAGAATTCACAATATACTTGTTTGTGGCAGCAATCCAAAAAAAAAATCTGCTGGTACATCAGTAACAGGCACCACACTGTCATATGTGTTCTACATAAATGTGGTCCAATCTCAGAATAAATACTGAAGGTAACGTATAGACTGTCACCAAGATTGTTAAAAAAAAAAAAAAAAAGTATTTTTTTTTTCAAATAATATGAAGGGAAGATGAGTCAGGTACGTTTAGCTCAAATCCTCTTAAAGCCAGTAAAGGAGAGAGGAAATTGATGCTACAAACACATCTCAGCATGTTTCCAAATAATGACTCATCAGGTGGATCCAAAACAGGTTCAATTTGCTTGCTGTTTGGCAGCATATACACTCCCCGTTCCCCCTACCAACCAGTGAAAGCAGACCTCTGGGCTGGATGCTAATCCTTTAAGTACGCCACATTCTTCATTCCTGCCACAGCTGTTCTTGTCTATTTCCACCCAGCCGTCGCCCTCCCCTATCTATCTGTGACAGCAGCGCACACATAACAAATAATAATACAGCACCAATAATACTGTTGCACTGTCAATTTGGAATACTACAAATATTATTATTCTTCATTTGAAAATACTGAGCACGACCTGAAACATTACCTTTAATTAAAAAAACAAAAATGTTGACCATTAAATGATTGAGATATAATCCATCTTTCGCCAGTAGAGAGAGATTATATCCTGTTATGTGTGAAAAATGCAGGCGGTTTAATCCCCTCGCTTTGATTTCTGACATGTTACACGTGGCTTTTGATATTGAGTTTTAGGGTTTGGGGAAATTCTCTGATACTGATATCTTAATTTATCCTGGTATCAGCCCCACAGTCATTACCAGTATCAGCCCAAAACTAATTCAGGCCATCCAACAACTTCCATGGATATAGTTTTGTTTCTAGTTTGTTTGATATCAGTTGTTATCATCAAATAAATTCATAAATTCTGTAA
>OMKK01053697.1:17628-58814 GCA_900302305.1 Polymixia japonica
ACAGGCATACAAAAATTGTTTGAATAAATGTTTCTTTAATGTGTCTTTAAAATACATATAAATTGCTGTTCGAACAACTTCAGACAAATTGTTTCAGAGAGAAGTACTATGGTCAGAATCATAAACTGGGGTCAATCCCTGGGTTGGTTTACACGTTATCAACAAAATTGTAAATTCAGTTCTGAATAACTGGTTTCTTATGAGCTATGAGTGGTATGGTGTAATCTTTAAGCTCAAGGTTGTATATTCCAAAGAAATGGTTTTTCAATGTATGAAATAATCGATACTAAATTATTATTTTGCCTGTTTGTTTTGTCTTATCAGCAACAGATGAAACTGATTTGAAGATATCCCTTAGTTGGTAGAACCAAAGAAACTTAAAACTGAAAAACTACACATAGTAAAATGACTACCCTGGCTTTTCCATCATTAAGATCAAAAAATAATTTCAAACAATTATAATTTGGTCATTTCAGGATCAACATTTCAACCCACACAGTGATGTGTAGAATGAAAAACAAGTGAAAATAACAAACATGCATAGACAAATGCACTCCAGTTGCAAGAACAATGTTCCCAGAGTCCCCGTTTGATTACCGACTCAAACAAATCAGCACTGTGTACACGTCTGCCCTTGGTTGATCTGGGTGGCCTCTCAATGCCTCTCTGGCAATATGAACCAAACCCCACAGTAATTGACTCTTGCACGAGGGATGTGCTTTCCAACTGCAAGCTTTGCTACTAGAAGGTTATCACACGGGGACGATCCTCAATGGACAGTGTCTTGGTTGAATCTATAAACTATAATGTGCCCTGAGCAGCCATGCCATAGCAACCCCTGGTGGCAGTGGGACCAGGCAGCCCAATCTATGCATGACACAGCCTCAGAAGGAACAGTGACACAATCACACATCTATGGGTGCCTGGACCTAGTGGATAGAGCAGTGGTTTCTCAACCACGTGCCATCGTAGCCCAAGAGTACGCAGGTTTTCATCCCAGCCAGTCGCTACACCTGTACTTCACTAATTAGCACACCTGCACACTGAGGGGGAGCGACTAATCAGTGAAATGAGCTGGCGTAGCGTTTGGTTGGAATGAACACCTGTATACTCTTGGGCCGCAATCGCACAGTTGAGGACCACTGGGTTAGAGAGACCATGCCGTAACTAGAAGGTTGCAGGTTCAATCCCCCACGACAACCAATGTTTCTCGGTCAACAGCTACAGTACAGCTAGTGTCCTGTAAAAGCATCCTTGATCACGACAATGAACCCTCGCGCTGAATAACAGCATAACAGCAAAGAACCGTACGCTATAAACGTAACGGCTTTCATGAGCAGACTGAGGTAAATAAAAGATGAAAACAATAATAATGGAGCCTGTGATGAAATGAAATGTAGAAAAAGAGACAACTGAGCAAACTTTACATTGTAACTCAGAACTCATTAGTTCAGCAGTCTATCAAACGTAGTAACACAGACATCTACAATACTGTATTTCCAATATGAAATGACACTTGCAATATCCGTAACTATGACTGAGATGACTTGGTGGAAATATTGTTCATTTTTGTTGACGTTACCTGCTAATGTGACACCAATACATTGGCTACAATCCAGTTTCAGATTCACACTCATCTTTGTCCAGTATATAATGTCTTTATTTGCATTGGAAAATACCTCTTAAGAGGAGGGACTGTACACTATATACAGTGCAGGTTTTTACAGTGTAAAACATGAGGAACATCAGCATTCAGTAGGTAAACAGTGGACATACATAGCTAAGTGTGTGTGTGTGTGTGTGTGGAGGCATAAAGTCAGGGGGTCTTTCAAATGTAACAGCACTTCTTCTCTCCTCCAGGCTACATTGTTTCCTTTTTATCATGTCTAATGCTGTGCACCATGTCTCCTCCTGTGTTTGGACGAATGTCGCTACGAGTGGGTTCCCTGTCTTCCTGCCCAGGGAGGTGTGCCGTGACGTTAAGACGATTGTTGGGCCGATGAGTGGGACTGTGGGACTGCGGCTTGGCTGCCCTGACGTCCCGGAGACGATGTTTTGATGTGGGCTTGGCCCGGACACTCTCACTTCCTTAGTCTTTTATTACTGCCCCATTAGTCCAATTGTTTTCACTCCATTTGCAACCTGTAACTTGATTGAAATCTGCCCACTCGGCACCTATTGCACACCTGACCATCCTGGAAGGGGATCCCTCCATTGCACGCCTTCCCAGGATTTCTTCCATTTTTACCCAACTAAGGTTTTTTCCGGGAGTTGTTTCTTGTCCGATGGAGGGTTAAGGTCAGGGGCTGTCGTTTAATTATTTGTGATCGTGGGCTTGTAAAGCCCTTTGAGACTGTAATGTGATTAAGGGCTATATAAATAAACTTGACACTTCATTGCTGCACATCAACAAGCATTTACAATATCCCCAAACTGTCACATATGCAGAACCTATCTTACTACTCATTTAAAAAAGCTACTCTGAACAATGCTTTTATACACACTCAACATTTAAATTCAGCAACGTAGTGTGAGTATCTGTAATGAATACCATAGAAAAATACAAGGCAAGTATTTAGATTTAAAGTGTTGCACATTCTAGCTCTGAAGCATGACAATTCTTCCATTTCAATGTCTATTTTTTATATCGCTTTACTTTTCAGAATTATTTGTGCAAAGACTGGAATCCAAATGAGTCTTTCTTTAAATGGAGCTAAATTTAGCTTAGACCGCAGGTGTTGGTAGATGTGAAGCAGAGTTTAGTCTGTCACAAGACCTTAAAGGACTCTCCCTCCTGCTATGCAGTCAGTTCAGGCATGTGGCATTTTATCTTAGCACACACACTATAAAAAGTTTTAGGGCTTCATGTTGTCATGGGTTCTGACATTATCTACCAGCACATCCATCATTTACAACACAGTGGCTCACAGTAGAGGTAGATAACATCATCCACTCTTCAACTGAACCCAACTTGGAGGAAGCTGACCAGCCAGAATTATTCTCTCCATTTTAAGGACTATATATTGCATAGTGACATTTTAGACTAGTATCTTCTGTTGGTCTCTGTTCATTGTGTCAGATTATGCAAAACAGTTTTTTTTGCCCTAAAAATACTCTTGCAAATGACATTAATATCACTATATATTACTAGCAGTGATTAAATTAGACTGGGTTCATAATAGTTTTGCAATGACAGTAAAAAAAACACATTCCAGCAATTTGTCCTAAACTAAGTCACATAACTTTATCTTTCAGTACCAAATATGGAGAGCTTGTCAATAGTAGTCAATCCTCCACATGCATTCTTCTTAGTTATGGTCAAGGTGGATAGAAAGCACTGTTGAAGCTATCAGAGTGGATGTGATCATCTGGAAAACCAAAGTCCTCTAAAGCCCCTCCGTCAAGACCCTGTGACAAGGGATCCACGTCTTCGTCTGAGGTAGAGGGATGAGTGAGGATAATCCGTGGTATCTGAATAGGAGTAGGAAGGAAATAAAGAAATCTGACAGGTTCTAGCTGGCTAAACCTCACTGGAGTTTTGGGAAAAAAAACCGTAACCCAAAATATTTTCATATACTGTAGGCCTCAGGCCTCAATTTTAGAAGGACTCTCATTAAGGTTGACCAAAATAAGGTGTTGCATAAATACCTTTGGTTTCATATCAAGTGTATGCTGGAATTATTGAATGACTAATACATTTAGAAATATGATTTAAAAGACAAAAGAGTGAACAGAGACTTGGCTTGCCTTCTTAAAAAATAATTGTGATATTAAGAGAACATGACATATGATGGTGGGAAAAGTACACACCGTCATGGTATTTTTCCCCTCTTGAAGTGTATTGTTCTCCATCGAGGCCTCTGGCTCCCGCTCAAATAAGGTCCAATTAGGGTCTATCTGCAAATCAGACTGGAACGCATAAACAAAAGAGTCGCAACACGACAGTGTGGAAAACAGTTAACAGTATACTGTAGTGGAGTTGTTCTAAATGCGTTAAATTATTTTACATCAGAAATATCAAAACAGAAATGGAAACATTAAAGCTGTTATGTGCAAAATTGCCATGTTATTTTATGTTTAAATAACATAACAAGGCTGTGTGTTATGCGAAGGTTCAGCGAGATATGATCAAACGTCCGCCACTGCAGGTCGGCCAGTGTGTTGATATTCCCTCTTTTCTAAACCATGTTTATTGTTTACACTGCCAGCCTGACTCTAAACTCCTCACATGAATCTGATTATCTGTGGCTGCAAGGGAGGGGAACGTCCAGCTTGTTTTGAACTCTAACGGCTTGTTGTAATTCCCCAATCGCTATTGGTAGGCAGAATGCCGCACATAGCAACTTTAATATATTTATCATCTCTAAACTCACAATTCCATTGCCATTGCAAATAACTGCCTCAATCTCCTTGGGCAGGCAATCCACAGAGCTGTCCACCGTATGTGGCTTTGATCTTTGGCATCCACCATCCTGGTTATAAAGCTGTCGATCCGTGCAGGTATCCATCTCCTGGGCAACAGGGTTGTCCTGGCCACAAACCTCTCGAGGCAGCATCCTTTCTCTAAGTACCTTCATTTTGATGCAACTCCCAGCATTCCTGAGGGCGCTGACTGCGGCGTGGTGGGTCGCCCCCTGCATGTCAAAGCCATTGACCTGGATGGACCACGGGAAGGTGATACTTTTAGGACCAGTGAAAGTAGGGGCAGATGTCAGGGGTGGGTAACTGAAGCAAGCGAGCCACACACCGTGAATTCTCTGAAAATAGCTTGTCTATTTAGAGTATAGGTACTAAATGGGATTTTTCATTCTCAGTCTGAATTTTCATATTGTTTTTTGATTCTTCTGGGTTTTTCTTTCTTCTAATTGTTAATGAAGCCACATTGGGGTTTCTTTAGGGGGGGGTTCACTGAGAAGAACTGCAAGATGACCGTTTTCCACTTGTCTTATGATGCCCTCCTTAGGTCACAAGAGGAACAGCGTCTTGTACCCATATTTGCAAATGACTGTCCTAATGTCCATATAGATCCATGCGATTTCTTTTGTTCAATAATAACTCAGACTGCAGGTTTTATTTCTAACAGATTGATTGGTTTATAGCTAGCCAATGTATTAAGTAAATGTACAGTAGCAGAGATTATAAGCATAAGAAAAAATAATCCCCATCCAACCTCTATCAATCTGTCTCCAACGTGGACCCCTGCCTTTTCTGAAGGCCCCCCTTTAGAGACTCGGGAAATGAAGATATCCTGAAAGGAAGAACACAGATCATTCTAACTTAATATGTAATACAAATGTTTTCAAAGCCAATATTTGCATGCAGTCATTTTACTTATTAATCTCAATGTTTATACTATACATCTAGGAACTATAAGGAATAGGGGTAACATTAAAGATGATGAGTACAGGAGTAACCATCATCTACACTGGACTGTTCTTATATGTTTCTTATGACCTTATCTCCATTCAAAGAACCATGAGCAAATATTGAGGTTGAGGCTAGGGTTAACCCTTGTTGACGTTCCTGCATTAGCACTGACCTCATCGTGGTCTTTGTAAGGCAAAGAACCTTTCCCCCCGGCAATGCTGATTCCTAAACTACCCCTCTGGCCAGATACCTTGATCTGTAACTAAAAAGAAAACATGTAATTACAAATACCAAATACTTGCAGTTCGCCTGCAATCAGAGACTCATTCAAGTGCTAGCCTACAAAAATAAGTTACCAAGAATTTCACATGCCACAAACATGCTGGTCCTGCTGCAGTATATAGTACCATCAAAACTATTTGAGATTTAATAAAGACACGGGATGCAGTTACTCTTAATGGCACTTGGGAGATTAATGATTCCTGAGGAGGGGTCTTCTCTGCTAGTAAAGATGGGTTCAATTGTCCTGTGGTGGAGATTTTAGTGTTCTTAACAGGGTCTCCATGGAGACTGGACCCTGCATTAAAAGCTTTGTGTCGTTGCAATTTCCTGTCCTCTCGAATATCTCCTCTATGATGACGAAACTGATGATGCATTGTGTCACTTTCTGAAAACTGGGCTGCACCATCCTGGAAATGAGAGGTTTGGACAGATTACACGAAGAAGGTAATATATAGAATGCTGTTAGGAAAGGAAACAGGCAGCCAATAAAAAACATGTCCATCTCTATATTGTGAAAATCTAGATGAATGACATTAAGATACGTAAACCGTAAAACAAACCTCCTCATGTTGCTCACTTCCTGCCACATCCTTCTCTGGGCTGGAGTAATGAGCATATACGCTGTTGTTGGCAGGGAACAGTTGCGGTCCCCCATGTGGGCACTCGTTTGCCATCCAGCATAGGCCTGAGATGGGCCAGTTTTGGCTACTGGCCCTGAAGGACGGGTTAGCATGAGCATTTCTACACTCCTGGAGATAGTCAGAAGATACCACTCATTGCTGAAAACGCATTACCAATAAAACATCCAATATAATATTCTAAAGCAAATAGCAGCCTTGGTCCCAATGATAGATTTGTGGCATGTAATGCTATTTCATTCTTCAATATACCAAAGGACTTCAGAACAAAACAAAGAATTGCTTTAAGCCATGTCCCTGAAATATTGAAAATGTCAACAGAACAGCTTGGTCTGCTGCCATAAGAGGAAATAGGGTGGGAGCTCCACCTTTTCATGAATTCTCAGCTAGTTCTGGCATGACTTTCATGCTTGCCAGCAGAGCAGTTGTGTTAGTCAGCGCGAGTCATTTGAGACAGACTGTCTGATCACTCAGAACATCTAATTGCCACGGTGATGTGCGGCTCTTTGGTTCTGCTCAGCATTTATCCCAAGGTGTTCATAGTAGCCGTCCCTGTTTAGTTATGTGGAACGTATGCTTGTCATGCTTATTTCCTCCTGCAGGGAGCACCACTAAAGTGTCTTATTTACGCCAAAGTACAACTGTATTACTATTTTACTGCAATACAATGGCTGAAATTCAGACAAACAAATAAGAAAAGGCAGTTAGCCTTAGGCCTAAGATCAGTTAGGTAGAATCCCCCATGTTAGATTTAGTCTTGTGTACTCTGTCTCTCTCCTTGAACTCCTTGTCTTCCAAAGCATTTTGTAAAAACAGTAAAGAGGAAACGATGAACCATGACAACGTTTTTAAAATACAAGCATAGTGTCATTGAGATAGTTTCCACTTAGAATGGAAAAGGGGCTAAATACTGTAAGGGTCCACTTGTTATCTGTTGAGGGAAAAAATACATGAAACTTAACACCCATGACAGTTTCTGAAATACATTTTTGTCTATGTATTTTGTATATATACTGTCTATTTTGTATACTTTTTTTCCAACAAGACCTTAATAAATTCCTAAAATTGTTTTAAACTGTTAACTGTAACACTTGTGATACTGCTGAACTAAACTAATCTAGTTGGCTAAAAAGGTACAATAAAATATACACTAAAATGTATTCAATAACCGAGAACAGCATGACTAGAACGTCAAACTGGGATCATGCCTTATTAAATATACTATATCAAAGTTTACAAGTATTGTGTCTTGATTAGATGCGATGAAGGCAAAAGAATGTCTACACTGAATCTTTGAAATGCCAAAGCATGCCAGTATCAGTATAACATGCGCAGCTCACGCTGGATAGACAAGTATTACGTGGCACATGCCGGTGGAATATTACAAACATCATGCATGGTTGGACAGACAAAACAAGACATGAGGGGCAAGGAAGCAGGATAGAAATTTGTGCCATGAAAGAACACCATATTTATCTCTTCAAACAGCTTCGTGGAATACTATGTGCTTTTCGTGGGAAGCTAGTTTTAGTCCGAGTTTACTTTGCCAAAACCATGTTCAGAATGATAGATTAAGAAAATGTAAGGACAGGACACAAAATATGTTTATAGTGAAATGTTTTGACATTTGTTAATTTGACATTAACAAGTGAAACGGTAATGCTAAAGTTCAACATCGTCAAATTCAAATCGTCCTTAAAATGATACCTTCAGTCAGGCAGGTATGTGATATCATCTCTAAGGTCAACATTCATCCTGTGAAGTGTCTTTAGGAATGGCACAATCTGGCTAAAAGTTAAAAGGAATAACGAACATGTGGTTTAGTTTTGCACCCATTTTATTGGATCAGTGGTTAAAACTCAACCAAATCTCTAGGCTCAGAGTCCATGCCTACTTGAGATCTGTTTTGTGCAGTTTGATCATTAAAGAAAACAATTAAAAGATAAAATCAACATTAGAACCAATGTCTATGGTCCTCTTCTTGCAATCAAATTAAAAGCAAAATAACAAATTTTATAACGTACCATATAAAAGAATAAACTTTTTAATAAGACGCAAGAAACTTTGTGAAGTGCATTTAAGTATAACTTCTTTTAAAGGGTTCTATCCTATTATGAAATAGACCTCATTAAGAAAACCGACTCCAAGATGATTCTATACAGTACTGTTTGTTAGAGAGAAAGAGACATTTTTTTTGATGCAGCTCTTTTGGCATCTATTTGATAAACATTGTAAGGCAGTGAAGCACAGCAGATAAAAGTAAGACAGCCTTGTCACTTCCGCACAAACTTATTGTGGAAGAGTCATGAAAGTAGGTGATATTCATTAGTCCATGAATCCACATACACAACCTGTATCATAATCATAATATGTCTAGGGTTTGCCCAAAAGTACTAATAATAGATACATGAAGATTCAAGGCTGTCTACTCGCCCATTGACAATTATGTGGTTTTAATAAAACATTAGTGACTGCATTTTGTTCATTGCTTTACTTTTAAATGGGGGGAAAAGGTACCAAGTTCAAAGAAAGTTTAAAAATCTGCAACTGATTAGGAAATTTGCTATACATTTATTTACATCTGAGCTGCCAAAAAGTATAAAAGTATCAATATTCACAAATGACTATACAATAATCAGTAGGTCCAAAAACTCCTGGTTTTATGTATCCCCAAAATGTAAAAAGAAATATTCACCCAGTGTTTTAAAAATAGATATAGAACAAATATATATAATACATTTAAGAAAATTTTGACAATATTATAGACTTATGATAGTGCAACTACCTAATGTATATTTGTTTTTGTTTTTTTTAAAAGAGGCCTTTTTAAAAAAAACTAATAAATCTTTAAAATATCTTTAGAAAGGAGCAAATCATTTAAAAAGAGGAAGGCACTGGTAGAGTCAAATACCAAGACAGGACTGAAGATGAAGTAAGGTATTGGTGTTCCAGGGTTTAATCAGAAGAGGGTAGGCCACACTGGGGTTTGTAGGTTTAAAAAAAAATAAAAATTAATTAAATTAAAAAACAAACAAAAAAAAAAGGTCTGAGGGGTTGTGCAGGAGGACATGGACTGTGCAGGAGGATTACCGGACACAAAAGTCACACAGACGTGGTCACTCTGTCTGCACTGTTATTGACCTCATTTTTGTTGGAATCCAGGCCCTTGGCAGCATTCAGGTCATTGCGGAGGTTCTCAGCTGCTTTCTTCATAGTTTTCAGCTCGCCAGGGTGAGGTGTAGCCCGTCGCATCAGTGTTCCCTGCACGAACATGACAAGTTGAAATTTGCATTAAATGGACAACACTGTTAAATGGACGACACCATTAAAATATATCGGGACCAAAAGTTGCTGTTACAAAAAGACATCCCAACGATCCACTTGCTTCAATGTAGTCCCATGTAAAGTTTGCAGATCTGATATGCTGCAAAATCTTAGATATACATAGTGATGACAGTTGTTAACACTAAATAAGTTGACAATGATATATCTAGAGAACATTTTACATTGGTTAACGATGCTCATTCGCTTGTGCATTATCTTGCGTATACGTCAAAGAGGTGCCAACGATTTTACAAATAACTGTTCTATTGCCACACACCCTCAAACACACTCACCTTTTCCTCATCATCATCATCGTCATCCTCCAGGAAGTGAATGGCACTGATCCTGTTCATGGCTCTGCTGTCCCAAGTGTCATCCACCACCTCGTTCACCAGGCTCTCCAGAGCACCACAGCGGGCAAGACTGTCAGACCCTGGGATCGTATTTAAATAAGCCATACATACAAAAAAAAAAAACAAATCAAATAAAAATAATGATGCAAGCATGAAGGTAAACACACTGAAATTCATGTTTTGGCGGATTGAATCGATATGTTTGGTATGATTACTTCTTTACAATTTGCCAACTCAAGACACAAAGGCTGTCCCATGACCCAGTGCTCATGAGAGCTTGAAACTGCCCGATCACAGTTTCAAATCCCAGCTTAGTCACAGGCTTACAGCAACACAAACTCCCCCTCTCCCCACCCCCACCTCAGCTTCAACCTCACTGGCTTGATCTCTAGCAGTCTGATATTATCATCTCCACAAGAAAGTGATGGCTTATGAAAATTAACATTAAAAACATTTCCATCTAAGGAAGACACGGGAACCTTCTCGACTGCAAAGAGTCAAGGTAAGGAGGTAACGCTGATATTGATTAGCAGTGAATCACCAACACTCCACAGAGTTCGGGCTTAGGTTATAGATGACAGCAAATAATTACAGTGAACTATTGGCTCAGGCACATATAGAGCCAGTCCTCCGCCGAGGGAGACTCTTTACCCAGTGGACGAGCTTTTAATGGCAGCAAGCCAGCCGTTGCTAAGCCTCTTTAGCTGTCCAATCCACTGCGTTTCTGAAAAACATAACCAAGGAGCAGGCCCTCGGGGGACAAGGGCTGCCCAGATCCGTTATAGGCGTCGTGATCCCTGCAGGACCTCGTAATCGACATCAATCGGAGGCAGGGAAGGATCAGAGGGCACAGAACACGCTGTGCTTCTCCGAGCAGATCATGTGATAATGTGATCAAAACCACGGGCACATAGAATTAAATGCTCGCAGTCTATGCAAGGATTGATGCAGATTATTGCTAGGATATCATGGTGTTGGGTTTACTTCATTTGGCTCCGGAAGATACCCTACACAGTAGGAGCAAGGAGATAATCTATTAAAAACAAATGTACACCGCGCGGGTAGCCAGTCACTATTTCCCTCAATAAATATGGAACACAAAAAACCTGAAAACAGTTCCTGCCACTCACAACACCTGACATACTTGATTATGACCGTGGTCCACACTTTGGCGTAGGATAACCTAACGCCGCGAAGGATTATATTATGTCTACCGATAAGAAGGCATTACCTTTGTTGTCGGATTCACACGGCTGCTGAGGCAGCAGCACACAAGTGAGCACCTTCTCCCCCGAGTCGGGATCCTGGTCCGTCTGGAAGGTAAGGAGAGGCTGCGACTGGTTCTCGGACAGCCACAGGGCCTTCAGCCGTAGTGTGGTCAGCGACAGTGGTAAGTGGGCAAGCCTGGATAAAAAGAAAGACCGTCTGAGTTTAACTATTCACTATAGCAGGCTACTGAAGAAATCTAAGCTGCTCATAACACACTGGATATATAAATAACATACAAACACATACAAAGAGATACATACATACAAGATAGATAAGATATCAAGGTACTCATTTAAAAAAACAAAAAACAAATACAATCTCCAGGGGATTAACTATCAACCCTGCTTTGGATGATGGTATTCAAAGGAGTGTTTTTCATAATTCTTAATAAATAAATAATCACCCCAAACAAACAGTTCTGGATATTTAGGATTACTACATATTTAGGATTACTACTTTTATCATGGATGGAGGATGGTGATAAACAGTTTTGACAATTTAGACACCACTAGCAACAACAAACTGAAACACAGACAAAGAACAGGCGGCGCTGCACTAGAACCATCTACAGACACAAAATAAGGACAGACATCGAACCAAAACCTAAATTCTGCCCAAACACCGCTGCAACAAAATATCATTAGAGACGATGATATACAGTGTAGTTTACGATACCTATTTCCAGAGACATCGAGCACATGCAGTTCTGTGGCTTGTGACAGTTCTGATGGAATCCTCGTCAGCCTGTTTTCTCGCACACAGAAGACATTAAGGCTGCTGCAGCCTCCGATCTAGAGAGGATGAGACGGTACTACTATTAATCAAGGAAATGGATAGAGGATAGATTCATTGAGGACACAATTAGGCCAACATCTAGGTTTCAATATAGGTGTTCCGTGAAGCATATACATCATTATTTTTAATAAAGACCAACTTCTGAATGCCAGGACAAAATAAAACCACAAATCAATTCCCAGCATGGAGGCACTTTGCACTAGAACTGGTGATCTTTATGGCAGACCAGTTGAATGTCAATGGGATGTGGGAGTAGGAACTAAAATTAGACACAATGAGACTTGATAGGCCAGCTAAAGAGCAGACTGCAATCTATTCATCTGCTTGGGCAGAGACCTGAGCAGGGAACATAGACTGTTGTAGATTCATCATGTTAAAATGAGCTGGATAAAGCTTTACGGGGGTAAATGAGATTGCCTATGAGAAGAAGCCAAGCATCAGCAAAAAGATATGACACACAGGAAAAAGTGAATTTAGAGTCTCAATAGTAAACAAAGGACATGACTTAGTCCTCAAACCAGCAATGCTTAAATAACTTAAATTTAATGAAAAAACATTAGATAGTAATGCAAAATATTTTTTTTAACATAATCTATAACATCTACATTAATGTGTCATGCAAGCACAGACACAAACCCGCCAGGGATAGAGTAGGCCTTCGTTATACGGGCAGCTGATCAATAATCAATTAAATCAATACAACCGAGCTGATGGTCAAGTGGCTGCATAGCAAACTACATGCTCAATATTTAGTCAGGCTATCACTGTGATTGTTAGAAATGTCATGCAACGTTCATGGTTCGAGAGACAGTGACACCATCAATTCATTATCTAGGCCAAGTGTGTTGGGCTGTTATTTTCCTCACAACACTGCAGTCTTTGCATCAGTGAGACACAGGGGCATTGTGCAAGCTCTAAAAAGCCCTTTCATATTAAGCTTTAACCCAGGCGTGCCTTCACTTTAACAGACAAGAGGTTAGAAAAGAATGTACCATACAAATACAATGGGAACAATCGGAGCTGAACAAACCAGCTAACTGAATAATAGAAGTAAGTGAGCAAAACAAGTAAGGGCACTGTTGAAATAACCACCCTCTAAAACACGGGAATAAAGTTGATCTAGCTTCAATTAATGTTCATTTCAGTGAAATAGCTGAGAATTTAAAAAAAAACATACACATGACTTAACATGCATTTTGTGATTAATACATTCCTGGACACCAAAATGTCTACATAGACGTAAGGTTTTGATGTCTGTGTTCTCATCACATAACCAGTAAGTTGTCCAAAGGGTGTATTTCCCAAAAGGTTGGTGTATTCCTTCAAGTTATCAACAATGGGGTTTCCTGGTGATCAGTGGGTCAAGGTGGATATCATGTTGCATTGTGTACTTTCCCCATCCACCTCATGTACATGATACTTTTTGATTCCTGCAGGGAAATAATCTTTTCGCTTGCCAACCTCCAGCAAAGTCAGAACACAGGGTCAGCTACAGAACAGCCCCCCTAGGAGCCATTAGGGATTTAGCAGCACTGAAGGACACTTCAGCAGGGTGGATGTTTGGCGACACAGAGGCTTGAACCTGGATCCTACTGTCTCAACTGCCGGGCAACCCCGCCTCTCCAGGGTGGGACCGATGTCAACCTACGTTATATCCTCTCAACATCACTATTAATCCCCCTTCTACTGTCCAAAACAGAATAAATACCCTAAAAACATTTTGAAAGACCTAGAATAATGAATTAGCTTGAGAAGAGAGTTGACATTTCTTCAAAATGTAGACATCCACAATAGGATGATTTTTACTGGTAAGTGCAATTTGTAGCAACTATGCTAACAAGAAGATAATGGTATTAGCCAAATTTTAATCAATACATTTTTAAATTAACATGTATTTAATAAACATTTTGTCATTGTTCATTTTAAAATCATGTAGTCTTTTAAAATCATGTAAACCACTATTTGGTTTTACTGATGTTTACACGACATACAAGTTGCATTTCCAGTGGCACCAAGGTAATGAGTAACCATTTTATTAGTGATCTCTCTGAGGGACTTTTGTTTTGGATTTGTGAAGTATTTTAGAGAACACGACCCCTACACTATTGATACCTGAAGAAAAAAAAGTTGACTTGAGCTTCTGTTCAAGAAATTTACGTATACAGCTTGATGCAAAAAGCCTACCTCTTTAGGTAATAATGTCAATTGATTTCTATCACAGTTGAAGTTGGAGAGTCGCTTCAGTTTCCCAACACTTCTTGGCAAGCTCTGTAACAATAAATTCATATAAAACAACAATTGAATGAACCTAAATAACTTATTATACAGAAACAGTTATGTACATAAAAATACAATGCAGTCTTTTTTCTATAGCCAAATGCAGACATTTGCCCACACCTGGCCATGGTCTTTAAAACAAGTACACAGATACTAATCCTATATTTTCAACAGAAATAGATGCATTATATATGAGTGTTAATGAGTAGCCATTGGCATTGGATGGATATTGTTTTTGACCAAGGTGCTGCTGACTGCTGGCATGTGAGGATTCTAGAAACAACTAGTCACCAACGTACCTGAAGCTGGTTCTCTGTGAGTACCAATTCAGTGAGACTTTCACAGTGACCAATGCTCTCTGGAAGCTGAGTAAGCCTATTCTGGTCAGCTTTCAATATCGAAAGCCGGCCTAGTTTTCCTACAGAGAGAAAAAAACAACATGCGCTCATAAAATACTTTTTATGGTAATTTGATTACCATAAACTTTGTTTTGGCAAGTAGACGTTTCTTTGGGAATGCTAAAATAATTTGCTAAAAATCAAAATGTCAAAGTACGCCTTAGGATTAGGCAAAGATAATGGAACAGTGGTGTGATGACCAACATTCTAAAGAACTGTGTCTAAGCACTACGTTTACAGTACAGCTCTGGATATACCTACCCATCTGATCCCCAGCCACCCCGGTTTCTCCTAAATTATATATATTAACAAACTACACATTATCTCAGTAAGCAGCTTTGAGAAGAAAATGTATGCTAACCAATGCTTTCTGGTAGAGCATCAATGAGGTTCTGGGACACCAGCAGGTCAGTGAGCATTAACAGGCCTCCTAACTCCTCAGGAAGATGCTCCAGTTTGTTCTCCGACACATCTAGGCACAATAGGCTTTTCATACTGCCCATCTCCTAGGGGTCAAAAGCATAGTTTTGCTCAGCAATGTCTGTAATAATTTTGCAGCAAGTAAAATCTCGGACAGTGGTTTTCAAGTTCCTCAATGGTATGACTGGTAATAACTACCAAAAGATTGTAAGAATAAAGTAAATTTAGTTCAGGATATCTTGCAACTTGCCCACAGCATGAGACATGGTTGAACACCCAGTCCTTGATGATTTAATGATAACTACTTCTCAAGTTCTATTCTGAGCCGTGAATATTTTGTTCACACTTATGTTATTCCCGAGTAATTCTGAGAGGCTTATAACGACAAATCCTGGTTTAAAACGTTTATTTAAAAAGTATATTTGAAAAATTATATTATAATGTGCCAAATCCCTAAAGACTTTTGTGCACTAAAAAGCACTACTGTATAAAAGTGGCACTACTTTAATCCAAAGGCAACTAAATGATAAAAATAAAACTAATAAATGTCATGTTAAGCTTACTGCAGGTATATCAGCCAACTGGTTTCCATCCAGCCACAAGTCCTTTAAGCTGACAAGACAGCCTATTGTTTCTGGCTGTGTGGGAGGAAGAAATGTAGGAATTGAAAGAGAGAGTGAGAGAGAAAGAATAGATAAGTGACTAGGACTTGGTATTAAGGATATAATACCTAATAGCACTGTACTGATCAATATACAGTACCAGTCAAAAGTTTGGACACACTTTTTCATTCAAATACATGGGAAAGTGTGTCCAAACTTTTGACTGGTACTGTATATAAAACATAATTTACAATTAAATATCAGATAGTCTACCATTTCTCTTGAGGAAATTAATTAAGCTTGATTGTTTTCAGAAAAACAGACATCATGTATAAAAGATACTCAAAATACGTTTTCCTTCAGAACAGTATGAAAAAAGTATCTTTTCAGAATTGTATTAAATTTAAAATATCAAAACTGATAAGTATATAAAGTTTAAAAAAAAACTGCAAGAAAAAATATTCCTTAGCAGTCCAACCACCACGTATGCCTGCAACTTTAAAACTGAAGCTCAGATTCTATGATCTTCCTCCCATCAGAATGATAAGAGGTGAAAGCTGTCCTCAGGGGATGTTAATCTACTTTGAGATTAACAAGAACAAGGAAATGGGAATTTTTGAGTGCTGCCCATTTTGTGAAAGTTCATGTATCACTCTCTATATAAACAACTTTCTTAACATCCAGAGCAACTTACCAAATTGTAAAGTTCGTTATTGCCTAGGTCAAGTTCTTCAAGTCTATGAAGTAGAGATAGTGAGCTGTGGATCACAGAGGTCAGTAAAGTTAAAAGTGATAAAAACAGAGCATCTGTCTGTCTGTCCTGTAACTCGTTACCTGCTGTTATAAGATGCTACATGTTGAACTTCAATTAATTGCTGTGAAATTAGTTGCGATGACCCATTACAACTCCTAGCACAAAATACACAGCCTTATCTCTTTCAAACATACACTTTAAAGGGGGCGGGCAGATTTCAGTTCATCTACTGTATGTAGCCTGCTAAACATATAACATAACGTAAAAGACAATGGCTCATATACTTACTCTGGTAGGAAGGTCAGCAGATTCTCTCTGAGTTCTAGTGATATCAAATTGGAGAGGCTATAATGTGGGGGGAAAAAAAATTGTCATAAAATCTATAACTATATAAAATTGAATTAGTTCACAAGATGGATAAACATTACTTGTTTATGCCACATTAATTTTTCTAGGAGGAATGAATGCCTTTTAAATTAGATCTTTAAGGGGACTTTAAGGGGAAAATAAATCTTTGTTCCCTTAGCATCAGATATCAGAGTACAGGAAGTAGTTTAGAGGTGTGTCATTCTTATCGAGGTTGTAAAATCCAATGCAGCATAAACAACCATTTTAGCAAAGCCTCTGAACACTGTAAATGAAGGCCTAGGTATTTATAGCAATTGGCCTAAATGGCCATCAGAGACCAAAGGGCGGAATTCTCTTTTTGCAACTTATGCAGGATAAGGTTTATCTTGTTAACAAAGAACACAAAATAAATAACAGTCTTGGTGTGATATTAGTAGGGATGCACCAATTTGATATTCAGCACTGGTATCTGACTAATATTGACTTAAAACACTGAATCAGATATTGAATAAAGTTATTTTCCGATCCATCAATTTAGTCACGTGTCCAGATTTGGCCACACTGACGGCAAGTTGATCTAGTCTAACATGACGTAAATATAAATAGCTGTTGACATGCTGGTAAGTGAATTAGTGGGACATACTGCAGTAGTAGCTCGTCACTGACTACAGCAAATGGTTTTAAGAATAGAACCATACAGATGATCCACATGAATGGATTGATAACAACAGTTAGTTAAAGGGGAACCACGCACTAGTCACTGCAAAATATTGATCTTGGTGCAAATCTTGACATTTCTGTGTAAAAGTGTTGTTTCATCCAAAGCCTAGATTTAAAAAATGCGATCTCCACATGTCATGACATTGTAGAGAAGAGTCATTGTGCAAGAGAGCTGAGAGCGAACATTGAGCAACACTGTAATCAAGTCAGTGACTGTTGAGTGGGGGAAAACCGAGGGGGGGTGTACTAACTCACTCACTAGCTTAACCCCCATAAGCTGCACCTTTTGAAATTTGGAAAGTAGGTGGAGATCAGCACAAATTGGGTGTGTAGTTACCCTTTAAAGAGGCTGGAATTACTGTATAATTTCACCCTCTAGTAGTAAAATGGCGCTGTGGAGCAGCGTAGTGGGTCCCTGTCTTGTTGTTGTTGTGTGTGTATGTGTGAAGTCAAGGGACTGACCAGGGCCCGCCCTGCAAACCCAATGCACCAATGAACATTCAGGTGAAGGCTGTCAATCAAGTCACAGTGCACAAGCCAACAGCTCGGGGGAAAATGCAGACTAAACAGAAACCAACTGAAAACCTAAGATGGTAAACTAGAGATTCCAATGCAGAATGAGGTAAATCTGGGATTTAGTTCATATATTCTATATGTAAGAACTATACTTTGACAATCCGGGACCAAAACAAGGGGTTTAAAAAATACTGAAATATTACCAAAATCAGGTAGGCTCTTTAATAAAGAAAAGAAATTTGATTGATACTGGATTGGCAGTGAAAAAGTAGTATTGGTGCATCCCTAGATGCTAGAGAGGGGCTATGAGCCAACATTTTGGCTTGACATATCTAGGATTTATGTGCTCCAGCCCTAAAACGCAAAGATTATAATTCACTTAGCTAAGCTCATACACTGTGAAAGGAAAAAAAAATGGCACCAAATCTTACAAGTAATTTTCATTTCAATTTCCTGATGGCCGAAAAGCTTTTACAGTGGCAGCAGACAATCTGTTCTTTAGACACAGATTTACGTTCATAACGGGAGCAGAGGAAGTACGGGAGCGGAGCAAGAGTACAAGTCATGAAGACTGAAAGCAAGGGATTAACCGAATCTGGTAGGTATGTTTGAACATTGTGTTTAATCTAGACTATACAGCATCTCTCTTGGAACAGGCTAGTCCACAACTGTGACAACACAACACACAACTGGGACTTTTTTTTTTCTTGCTGCGTTGGGTTTTTTTCCCCCCTTCCCAAGTGCCAACGCAGGGTTATTGTGCCAGGGATTAAAAAGACAGACAGAATCTCCCCAATGCTAGACCACATTGTCTGAATTTTGGCTTCGGCTATTTAGCTAAAGCGGTAAAAAAAAAAAAACACATCATTGCCCCAATTGCTGTATATGACAGCGCCTCACCTACAAATTCTGACAGCCCTTTCTGTGTCAGTTCACGACTACCCCGTCAGTAGATAAGATATCGTTGCTATTAACATCTTAATAACACGCCTTATCCACAGCTGAAATCTCACACCAACTTGTTTTTCAGACTGTGTTACGGTTTTCATTACCTTCTCTCCTTAGAGAGGAGGCCATAACTCACTGCGTTACGCAATACAGATATGGGACATATGCAGGGCACATGCCGTACCATGGGGGAGGAAGGAGCAAGGAGATGTGTTCTCTCGATTCCAAGCACTCTCCTTGTGACGGAGTAAAATTATGGAGGTTTTCAGGGAAACCCCATAAAGACAATGAGAATGAGGTACATTACTCATATGCCATAGGAAGCACATGATTAAATTAAATTAAATTAAATTATTCACTAGTAAACAAGGATCAGAGGTATCAATTACAATTTTGATGCAACATTTAAAATATATAAATAAATAAATGAATGAAATTTAAATCTACATTAACCTTGGGGTTCATTCTTTCTATAACACAAAAAAAAACACTAAAACAATGTTTAGTGGTTGTGGAATGAACCTTATCTTATACGAAAAAAGAAATAAGGAACAGATATGTCCTCATTTTGCACTAACTTAAATCAGTATTAGGCATCAGATTGAAAATAGCCTAATGAACTAGTCTAAAAGGCCAGTGAGGGTAGCCTCACATACAAGTTTACAATCCCAGCACTAAGGGAGAAGAAAAATCCTATCTCAAATCATTCCTCCAGTCCATCAGGCATTTGTTCATCATCCATGGGTAGTTAAGCAAAAATCCTTAATTTATGACAATATGGCAAGTCAAAACAAAGCTCTGCTTAGCTTCACTTGAACTGCTGCTCGTTAACTTAATGGTTTAAACATACCATCCAGACTAGGGTTGAATATTTTCCCGACTACGTGTATTTTCCATATATACCATTATACATTAGAACTTAGTGTGTTGCATGTCTGATCAATTCACTTGTTGAACCACCTGCACACTATCATACATTCGCAGAGTTTGCCTCAGTGGTATTTATTTTAACAAAGGCCTGGCAAACAGGTGAAGCCAACCTTTCTAAATGTATGAAGACAGGTTAGGTGAGCTACCGGTATTTAACAGGTTGAGCCATTTTTATTACCGTATAAACACTATTTAAGGTCACACGTGTAGATTCTCCATAAACAATAGCTGTGCTTCGAAGAAATTGCAAATTGAAATAGCAGAAAGCAGACCACACCATCACCAATAATATTTCAAAATGTACTAATGGCTAACATCAGGAGTGAAGAGTTGCACACGCAATACACACAGCAGTGTTCTGCCCACAGCAATGGGCTGCTCTCCCTTGAAGAGTCATAAAGCTGCCATATGCAAAATGTTATTTTATGTTAAAGGTACTATATACGATATTTTGAACATTAATATAGCAGCAAACAACTATTTGCTATGTAAAGATATAGTGGAATAATGGCGTCCTGCGCAGAGAATGAAGTAACACTCCCTCTGTGTGCTGTAATCCGAGTTTCTCCGTTCTTTGTTTTGGTAGCCGGTCCGTCCAGACACGCGGCACGCCCATTTGTTTTGGTCTGAGATGCTGGTGCTCTAGTGCGACATCTAGTGGCTGAATATCATATATAGCTCCTTTAAAACAACATAAAAAGACTGTGTGCTATGCGATGGTTAAGTGAGATAGGACCTTCACAACAAATTTCTACCACTTTGGGTCAGCTAGTGTGTTGATATTCCCTCTTTTCTAAACCACGTTTACATTGCCGGCCCAACAACAATTAACAGGGGAGAGGATTGACAGAGAGGTTCTGCAGGGGGAGGGGAGAAGTCGAGCTTGGTTTGAACTGTAATGGCTTGTTGTAATTCCCCTTTGCTATTGAATAGTGCACATAGCAGCTTTAAATCCCCAGTTAACAATTCAATCTGTGAATTGGTATTGGCATTAATGGGGCAATCCAATTATCAGGGCATTTTCAAAATTTCTAAACAAAGCAGTACATTTAGTCAAATATCACCTATATGTCTCACAAAATCTGCCCTTTTAAATCATTTTAATTGAATTTTATCTCTCCCTTGGATTAATTCCCCTTTAAATATTCCCTTACAACAAATCAAGCACTGCTATTGAACTCAAACTTCTTTTCCTGGGAAAAAAGCTTTTGTGATTTTATGTGTCATCTCAAATCAAGCTTTTACTTTGACCAATGAAGACAATTCAGACTAGGCTAGGAGACTGATTTTGCTGTCAAGGGAAATATGGTAGGTATGTTTTCAGCTCAAGGGGGAGAATGCTAGCATTCTCCTTTGACTGAAAAATGTAGAGAAATGGTAAACTGGAGGATATTACAAAGGAAATTAATAACAAAGGAAAATAGATAGAGGCAAGGAGTTTGACCCATCATACCTGTCACTGTTGCCCCTTAGAATTACTCAAATACTTCTCAAAATGTAAGAATTTATGCAAGACATTATATGTGGCTATGATTAGAGCTGTCATAATTGTGATCCCCCCTTAATCCAGGCATAAGAAGCATACAGAATATGGTGTACAGAATATCAATGCCATAACTGCCCTTTTTAACCTAATCGCTCACTTTTCTTCTTTTACCTGTAAATGTTACCACAAGCATGTCACTACTGGTGGGAAGTCTGAACAACTTAACACAAAAAGAAGTGTTTCATTATCTGCCATGGTCTACTTTGGCATGGCTAATTTCTGACCTTGCAGCATCACATTTCAGTGGTTCTTAGGTAGGGGAGAGTAAAACGGGCTATTAGGCCTCTTCTAGAAAAAGTAAGTGTTTGACAATGCAAAGCTTACTGAATGGCAACATTACTACTAAATTATGGCATGGTTCTGATTATGATTGGTAGAATTCCATACCATTACAGCCCTAGTCCTGGTCACTACAAAAATTCATCAGGACATCATCATTGCCTTTCTACAAAACAATTGGCTACCCATGTGGCTATCTTTCAGAAACTCGTTCCTATTACCGGCACTTTCGAAAGGACCCTCTGTGGGTGTCTTAGAACCCTCGTTTAGTCTTATTTTGTTGCGATTGCTTGTGTGCGTAACTTATTTTATTTTAATATTTATTTATTTTTAAATTGTGAAATGCGTATTGTTTAGCGTTTCGGAAATGTAACACGTATAATTTGACATCAGTCTAGGTTTGCACAATATGTCTAAGCAAATATGTGAAATAGCATATAGACTTACTTTCCAATGTTATCTGGAAGAACCTGCAATGAAATATCATTGATGGAGAGGCATGTTAAATTCCGTAGCTCTGGAAAGCTCTCAGGTAATCTGGGGAAAAAAAAGAGACACTCAAATCATATTAGGTTTGAAAAAAATTACATATAGAATATTTTCATGAAAATATCAATAAAAGCAATATATAAACTTCCATGGGAATAACAAGAGATACAAAGATCTAAATTGGGATGGCAAGAATGCTGTTCCATTCTTGAGGACATAAGACAGCTCAACTACTGCTGTTACGACTGACACAAGAATTTATTAAAAACAAGCAATCCTTTGGAACAAATGTAATTAAGATTAGTTGGTTCAAAGAGCCTTGAACTCAGATTTTTAGTTTTTGGATCAACAAGGCTAAGTACCTGGTAAAAGATAAAAACAAAAATTTTAAATCCTTATATATCCCTTTTTAATCCCTATTCTTGACCAAAAAAAACAGTTTGGGATAATCTTTCTCAACTTAAAAGACTTCTTTCTCCATAAGTGAAAGTTACAGGAAAAGGAAAAAAAGGTTGCCAAGCTCAAATTCAAACAACTCGTAGAACAACTAATTAGGGGTGATTCTTTAAATGTTGATTAAATGTTGAAGACTGACCACACGGAACTGATTACAGATTCCAGCTAACTTATAGTTGTGTACACTCATTTAGTAGACCTTTGCTGTGGAGCTGATAACAGATAGGCCAGATAAGAGTGAAAAATTAGGCTACTACTGAGGAAAATGAGAACACTGTGTGTATGTTTGTTGTATCAGCGCCATGCAGGAGTGCTAGTACTGAACACCAACATTCTGTGGGATAATACCTTTAAGTGTGGTTTTGCCCCTGCTGAGGTGCAAATTAGACTCAGCCCAAGCCAAACAAAGATAAATCAAATAGGACACAACAAACATTTACATGGCCTGTCAAGAAGAGCGCAGGACTTTTAAGAATTACAATATTTAGTGTAGTTGATTTACAAAGTGCTAAAACATACAAGCAAAGTGAGGAAAAAATAAATAGAAAAATTTAAAAATACGAATACGTTGAGGCCCGCGGTGCACCAGTGTGACCATTCAGCTTTATGGCAATGTTTTTAGGGTACTAATGTCTGTGTGCATGGGTCATGCAGAGGAATAAAATCCTGTTTTATATATCAAAGTCATGCTAACAGCTTAACCTCATATTCGACAAGCAGTAACAAGTGATTTTTTTTTCAAACGTGTCTATTATTGTTCAGACACAAGAATCATGATTCTATGAACGCAACAAATTCACTTGGAATGGCAAAAAAACAAACAGCATAACTTGCATGATGATACTCAGGCAGAAAACAGTATTAGGCTAATCGTAGCTAATGTCAGTCACACTCAACTGAGTTCATCAAACATATGATGTAGCTAGATTTAAAAGAACTTAAAATTATGTCAATCAATACTAACTCACCAACATCAACACCGCCCACCAATACCGTTATGAGTGAGTTAACTTAGAAGCTAAAACCAGGGGGGCAGGGGCAGTGACAATGTGATTACTGATCTAACATCAGTTTTGCATTATTTTAATTTCAGTGCACTCATCAGCGCTTAGGGCAAGTTCTATTGACAGGGGCATGTCAATTTTGGCCTAGTGCATTTCATGCAGAGATGCTGTGGGGGGAAAAAGGTTGCTCTGTTTAGTAGCCAATTGTTTTGTACTGATCATTTGATCAGCCAAAATGTTCACTTATGTGGGTCTGTAGTGTCACAAAAACAAATCAGGATAAATAGGACAATTTATATTAAAGGTGCCATCTTTAAGATCAGCACTCTAGCGTTAGTGAGGTGAACTACAATAACAGTTCACCTGTGCAGGCTGAGGGGACGATCTGTTTGAAGGGCCATCAAAGTAAAACAAAGACCAGAAAGTAGAGAGTAACAGCGCTACTGAGGCACAATCAAAACAGAGAGAGAGAGAGAGAAAGGGGAAGCTGTCAGACGATCACCATAATACTATGTCTTACTATACAATGTGGTAATTTGACTTTTTGATTTGAACATATTACAGATAGCACCTTTAATGAGTATAATCTGCAGGATTACCTTGTTAATGGGTTTCCACTGAAGTCTGCTACTTGAAGGGCTTTACAGTATGAGATGCTTTCTGGAATTTCCATTATGTCTGAATAACAGAGTAGATGGGTAAAAAGACACTTTCATACCATTGAAGTCATAAAACATGTTCTGACATACAAGATTTGATACAATCTCGGCAGCAATTTGAATTTTTAAAATGCAGGTCAGACAATCATGCCTAAAGGCAAACATAGTTAGGCAAGATGTGTTTGTCTCTTGTAGACCAAAACGTAAACAAGACACATTCAAGGAAATCCGTAGAAGTGTCAAAGTTATATACCCTAGTTTTCACTTGGATTATGTGACATCAATATACAGTCAATTCAGTTTTTCATACAAAAACATCCCTGACACTGATTTTAATGGTTTGTTGTTCAAATCTGAAAAATTCTGTAAATTTATATACAGAACATTACATAATAGATATATTAAAGTAATATTTTCCAAATGAGTGCATGTTATGGTATGATTTTAGTTTACATTGAGCAAGTAACTCAGTTTACAGTACATTGTCTAAATTGCTGTCTAAATGTTGGTCGCTATGGTAAACCACAGCAGTGTTGTCCCCTTCTTACCATTTCGAGAAACATCCAGTTCTACCAACTGCATAAAGTTGGCTATTTCTGGTGGAAGCCTCTGGATTTCATTGTCACTCAGGCCCAACTTTCTTAGTTTTATCAGCTGGAAGAAGGGCTGAAAGGAAGGATGAAAATTATATTAACGAAAAATTGTGAATAGCATCATGAATTGCCAATGCTTTCTATCAATACCACTGCATCCTAAAATAGTTGTTAAAACACAAAATGTAATCTAAGCAAGATTAAGAAAATGGGAAAGAGTGTCCAAAATACTGCGCAGACCAATTTAATGACATCAGCTACAGGGGTTATAAAGTTAAATGTCTTTTAAGAGTGCAAATAAGTGTATGGATCAAGAGGAGGGGGAGGTGAGATTACAACTGCTCCACAGGGACAATTGTGGGCTGGTTGTAAATTTCTGGCCAAGCTGCAAAGCCAGAAGTACTAGACTGTACCGTACAGACTAGACAGGAACAAAGACGCAATTGAAGAAATTGGAAAAGATACTGAAATGAGGTCCAGGTTGAAAATGGCTGGGATTATCCTTTAAGGTCCCAGAAGTCTTTTTATGTCCCTCTTCTAATTTGAAACTTTAATCAATAAGATCTCGAAGATCTTGCACTAGCTCCTTGTTGCCCATGCATGTGTCTGCACAGCGACTATCAAGATGTAAAGGGGAAATTGATCCAAAATCAGAATGTACATGCCTGAACAAAGCCTAAGAAGTGAGGCTTTAATATGTCATCTTATAAAGAGACAAAACCTGCCTCACTGATTTCTAGTTTTGTAGTTCGTAGAAAACAAATTGTGTTTTAGGATTGCTTGACCCATTATCTTTACAACTCTGAGTATTGACTTCTATCAGCTATGCCACTCCTTCATTACACAGTAAGCATAATGACAGCAGGAAGCAGATGAAGGCATTCTGAAACATTCAGAATGAGAAACCACAGGACTGAATCTGAAAAGAGTTTCATTCACATCCTCTTGGCTGGCAAGGAGACATGCAAATTAAACTGTCCATTTTCCATTGAACTAAGAGTCTTTAACTCCGAGTGTGTTGGATCAAGTGCTGGATCCTCTGATACAAAAAAGAAAATCAGGAAGGAAAGATAAGAGTAGTACCTGTTTTTTTTTGTTTGTCTTTACTTTAACAAACAGGATAACAAAACAAGGCAGAACAAAGAAACAAAGACAAAAAAGTCACAATACAACGAACAGGGCAGACAAACCTTACAACAAACAGTTAAATAACTCTTTGCTATGACAGCCAATGATTCTTTCAGTTATAGCTATTCGGGTGTAATTTCTGCTGATCGTAAAAACAGTCTTGTAAACAACCAAATAAAGCCCAAAAAAGACAGTAAATAAAAGAAAAGGGAGAATAAATATAGCTTCTACGTAATAAATCAAAAGCAAATAAGTAGGCTCAATGGTTTGCCAAAAACATTTAGTGTATACCAACAGCACAAGCCATTTATTCACACACTATATTTATCTCCTCTAATACTCTAATATTAATCAAGTTTGATCAATATATAAGTATTTTTACAACAAATAAATGATTTTTTAAGAAATGTCTGAAAGAAAACCAAATGCAGAAACTCTGCCGCTTTTGATCTAAAAATAAAAATCTTTCCTGGTAAAACTGTTGTATTAAGCAATGTGTTATCTGTGTAGAAATCTCCCCTTATAATCGTTAATGACTTCATAGGTAATTCAATACCATATACCTTTAACCAATTAACAACTTGTGACCAAAAGTAAATCACAGAAGGACAATACCAAAATAAATGCATAATAAGTCTTCCTCTTCCTCACTACAAAATCTGCAAAGAAGATTTACTTCAAGATTCTATTTATACAACATCTTCCTAGTGGCCAATATTTTATTAAAAAAACAAAAAACATTTAACTGAAAAGCCCACAATTGGGTACTGACTGTCTTATACATCCTTGTAAAAATAAAGTTCCAGGGAATGGAACATGTTATCTTGGAATATGTTGTATACGAGAAACTTTCCATTAATATCCACAATATAATTTAAGAAATAAATATGTCTTATGATTAATGGCTTCCAGCAGAGTTGTTTGCCTTTAATTGCAACGTTAGAGTTACCCCATAAGAGTTGCTGAAGAACCTCTGTTGGCGAGTTTGGTGGATAGAACTGATTCATACCAGAGAGCAATTCTGTTATGAACCAGTTTGGGTTTTTATATATTTTTGATATCCATGATGCCTTAGCTTATCTAATGCCTTTAATCCATTTTAAGCCATCTTCCTCGCAAGAGTTTGTATAAACGTCTTTTAATTTTTACAGGTTTATTGTCCAATAAATTGTCAAGTAGAATTGAGCTAATTCTAAGTAAATAGCATTTTTCATAATTTGGTTTCCATCCAGAAATAACAGAAAAATCATCCAATTCCTTAGTAAGTGCAGTTAAGCATGATACATCAGGACTTATATAAAATATAGTATTGTCTGCATAGATTGAGGTTTTTACGTCAAGATCATATATCTTTAGTCCTTTAATATTCGGTTGTTTCTTATTTTTATCGGCAATACTTCTATAACTATAATAAACAAGTATGCGGACACCCTTGTTGGACACCTCCTGATAGTTAAAAGCTTTTAGAAATGTGCCATTATTAGTTATCTTACTTACAGGATTGATACAAAACACAAACCCATTTTATTAATGATTCACCAAAATTAAAAGTACCTTAAGCATTTATACATTAAATTCCATCGCACTTTATCAAAGGCTTTCTCAAAGACAGCTATGATTATCAAACCAGCTTTATTCTCTAAATTACAATAATCTATTACTTCAAGGAGACGCCGTATATTATCCCCAATAAAACTGCCTGACATAAATCCAGTTTGAGCAAAATGAATTAAATTTTGTAAAATCTTTTTGACCCTTAAAGCTATACATTTAGCTAATATGCACGTATCACTGCACAGCAATGTAAGTGGATGCCAATTATTTACTTTGACCAGATTTATTGTCCGTCAGAATTCTGTTTCAACAGTAGTGAAATTAAACCTTCTCTTTGAGTATCAGATTGATAGCCATTGTGAAAGGAGTATTCAAAACATACTAATGAAGGATTCTTGAGTTCTGTAAAGAATGTTTTATACACTTCAATTCATTCTCATTTATAAAGCCTTCACATGACAACTGTTGTTGAGGCATTGGTCTTGGATAAGAATATGCCGCTGTGTCTAAAGAACATTCAGATAAGAAATAGTTGTTTACAATCTTTGCTGTTTGAAAAGAAAAAGAAAAGCTGTTTGAGTAGTACCTGTTTGGTTCTTGCACCAATGCCTACTATTTTGGGACACACTTGTGAATCTTCCATTGACATACTAACGGCAAACCTGTTCTTCCTGTTATAGTCATTCACCACCACACCTCAAGCCATCATCCATGTCTGATAAACAAAAACTACAACTGATTGTCTAAAGAATATATTAACCATTGTCTAAATCCCAAAGTCAATATTTGAATCTTGTCTTATCTGCTGTTGGCTTCTGTAGGCCAGTGTTTTTCAGATAGTTAGCATGAGACAAATTGTGGTTTGTGGGATGATTTACAGTGTCTGCAAATTATTTTGTTTATTTTTTTTTGTCTGTGAGTGTCAAATCAAGACAACTACGTCAAAGTGGCATGTCTATGCCCAGTTCACACAGTATAAACTATTCACTATGGCCATGTTATCTGACCAGGACTAGGCTATTTATGCTTTTTGATTTTTAATGAAAAGAAAACAAAATTGATAATGCAAATGATCACACAAAACCTCACATGGATGCCTCTTTTTGTTCACAAGCTAAAAACACAAGGGTTTCATACAGGGCTAAAGAACAAAATCTACAATGCTCTCTAAATGTCTATTGTGGCCACATTCAGTGTTCACATTAATGTGGTTGTGTCTTTTAGACGGATAACACAGGATAGGAAAAACTGATTAAACAACTCCTTTACCTACTACACAGACTAATGACATACTGCTACTCAATAATGGGGACTCAAAGACTGTACTGTAAGTGAAATCACTTAATGAGATTTCATTTCATTCATTTTTGTAGACCGAGAAGACGTTTTGAATATTTGCAATTGCTGGAAAAATAACAGCCTAATGACAGTGGTGACCCCAAACCCCCATGGCAGTTCACTGCAGATTATCTAAATTGGTGTCTCGTGCTGAGAAGTGAAATGGCTTCAAAGAGAAAATCAACTTAAGACATATCTGGTCATTTTATTGTCTGATGGGTCAGATGCCGTAACACAACTGGAAAAAAGAGAATATCTTAAAAGACAGTATTGACAAGAGAAGTTAAAACACAAGGTTCTTGTGCTTTGAAATGAATAACTGTATTTTATAGGTTGATTTCTCCTGTTAATATTACAGGGATTGTCTGACAACGCTCTTTAAAACAGAAACCTATTCTAAGCACCACAATTCAACAGGAGTTGGGTTCTTTGGAAAACATTCATTTTTTTAACCAGAGAAAGGGTATACATTGCAACAGTGAGGTGATCTTGTATAGTTTCACCTAGTTGTAGTGCTCTTTAATAAACTAGATAGCAACTACAATTAACCAGGCTAATGGCATACATAGTAAGGACCAGTTGCTAAAGGCAACGTTTAATTAAATAAAAATAAACTTAGGTTATTGTTTGCTAATTTGAGTTACCACCTCCACACAAATTATACAAAAAAGTGAAACAAGGCCTAGCTGCATTCCCATTTAGGCAAACTTTTGTTTCAAGTTTGCATTATGGACCTTTCTTGTAAATGTATTGACTCTGCTCAGTAAAACATGACTAAGCTGGTCATGAAAAATTAAACCTTTTCCCTCTTCATCCTGCTATAAATTAAGTTCCCTTATATACAGTATGTAAATCTACCTTGTGAGTAAAATGATTCTAACTTTTTGTAATGCTGCTGTTACGCCTCATTACATGGTCAATATAATACCGTAAGGCACAAGTTGTTTGTTCAGCTAGCCACCTTGGAGGCAAATGTGATGAGGCCACACAATGAGCACTGAGCTGGAGCGATCCAAAGGTTTATCCAATTGGACGTTTCTTGGGTTCACTCAGCAAGCATAGATGGCATTAGTTACATGCCAAGGAGCACAATAAACAGTGGTTTCTCTTGTTGGCATGCCAAGAATACCCCCTTCTCTCTTCTAGGCATAGTTAGAATATTTCTGAAATAAGTGTAGCAAATTACTATATTGTTGTGCAATAGCATGATTCATAGTTATAACACCTTCAATGGAACGCACCTGCTCTGCTGATCACATCTTTGGAGGCAAAGACTGTCAACTAGGTTAGCAATAGTCAGTTCTCAAAAGGAGCATAGCTTTAAATTTCTCCACTCTTTACATATGGGCTAGATGGGTCTATATTTTACAATTTGGGCCACTGATTTATTATGGCTCAAGAAGAATACAGAAACATTACCAATATTAAACCAACCTGCAACAACACTCACAACTACTATGACTCATTTCAATGTGACAACCCAAAACTGCACTAGTAAACAGTGTCACATGCTCCAGAGGTTACCTACATTATCTGGACTTGATTAACTTATCAACTCTACTAAGACAAGTTCCATTGCAAACAGTTTATCATAAAGCCAGTAGTTGCAGTTATGGTGGAGAGTTTGGTTTCTTATAATCACAGACTCATGTGTCTTGCAAAGGCACAAAATAGCCCTTCCATCTTCACTTTAATCCAATTGGCTCTAGCTTTTACCCAACGTGACTTTGGATATATGAGGTTGCAACAGTTTCTCGTCCATTCCTAAACCTTAATCAATACCACCAATTGTTGTAAGAGTTCTAAAAGATGGACAATATAACCCTTGGCTCAGATGATCATCACTGTGACAGTAACCAGGATGGTTTTCTAAGGCTAAAAGTAGACTCTGTATTTCAAAACAGATAGCACCCTCTATAATAAAACCAGTTTGACTGTAAAAGTTAGGCAAAGACCACAAAGTCAGTCAGCCTTTCACTGTCAGTGGAGCATTTCTAGGCAATATGGAGAGAAATAAAATATTCTAATTATTTAACATATGTTTCACTTTAGTGCATCAAGGAGGCTAGGATCACTAACAGGGATCTCAAGACCACCGCATTCCCACCGCTTCAAGTCACTGTAATTCAACCCTGGAAGCAAGGTGAAAACAGCTCTACATCAGCTCCATTTAACTAAAATAAAACCAGTCACAGCCAAGAACACCTTATTTTTCCACTTTTTCATGAGTCGTACGTTATAGTATAAATTGAAACGAGTTGCCAACATCATCACTGACAAAGAACAGTTGGATTTTAGTCGTTTTAAGAATTCCCTCACACAGAAAAATGTTTTCACAGATTTGAGTTGCGACCTCGGTGCGGGACCACTCGTCTAAACAGTTTGGGAACATGTGGAGAAGAATTACAGGTCCAAACGGAGGCAGAAAACATTTAAACGCACACGAGTGCGCGTACGACCACGAAGACTCGCGGTACGCGAAGACGCGAAGGAAAACAATAACAAGTGTGTCAAAGTGTCAAAGTGCAACGTTTGCTCTCCGGTTTTAGTTTAGTTAACCTAAAGTCCGGTCCGGCAGGTGCAGAGCAAAGGGAAATATCTCTGTCTTTGCTGATCTCGCGTAATTTACCGTCACCCTGTTCCCACCACCAGGTTCTCACGAGATGCAGATCAGCGCTGCCAAAAGCACTTTAGCTACAGATAAACATTTTCATTATGACGAAACGTTCCAAACACACGTACGGGTACCGTCTCCCCCCCGAACGTGTCATTGATTTAGTTGGGATTCAGACTCGGTTTTGGGGTTTTTTGCGCTTACCTTGGGCAAGTCGCGGAGTTGGTTGGCATCCAGCAGAAGCTCCTCTAAACTCCGACCGTAGCGGTAAATCTCGTCGGGGACATACAACAGGGAACAGTGTCGTTTATCGATCATCTCAACGTGACGGTTGCACCGCCACAGGGGTATGCAGTGAAACATCACGGGGGTGATGATGGTAAAAAAAATCCGCTGTGAGAAAAAAAACAAACCCCGTGGCCCCGTGTGTGATAAACAAACAGGGGAGGATGCAACAGATTGCTCGTCTTTAACAGTTCCTGGTGGGATAGTCCTAAACTGAATTTAACGTCAAGCGACAAGCTTTTTTCCGCGTCAAATCAACGCGAAACTCCCGACGCGACTAAACATCGAAGGACAGCCTCCAGAGCGTAAATAAATCGCGCTAGTAGGTCGCGGCGAACGTGGAATACGCGTCGTTCCTCTTACTTTGGTTAGTTTTGTAGGCACCTGTTTTTTTTTGGGTTGTTTCCTTCCCTACCCCGTGTCGCATCGACGCTGGAATGTTTTTTGTGTCGCTTTAATGACTCCTTATCGAGAAAAAGATTAGCCGCATCTCAGTTTAGGAGAGGGTAGCATTTCGAGTTTTTCCTTGTCCCAGAGTTAATTTCCTCTCAGTCCAGTTTCTGACCCGGAACATTCACTCCCTCATTCCAATCCTACGTCATCATTCCAGACCGCTCCTCCCTTGTGTTCCTCCCTATGGTTCCTCCTCTCCCTGCCATTGGAAAGCCATCTCACTATACATCCTTCTATAGGCCTACAATAGCCCTATAGACAGAACTTAATGTGGCCTGGTAGATAGATGTTGGCATGATTTCAATAAATTAATAACATTCAAAAACTTTCAGGTTAATAGTAAACAGGGCTTCAGATCTAGCCTTAGTGCATAGTTGTTATATTGGACATTATATTTCCTAAATTCAAGCAATCTATAAATAGGTAACAATTGCTACCCTATCTGCACGTATACAGATAAAAGGCCCTATGTGCCTATCTGTAGCTGCTTTTTTCAAGGCCAGAATTTTAGTATTAATTATTGTCACATGCGTTCTTGAAGGGCAAGACTTGCTGGTGGAAAAAAATAATCTAACTCTTTCAGTAACATCATTAGTTGAAACACAGAGTTGTTACATTTACAAACAATAGACTACACATTTACATCTTTTAGGCCACCAAAGTGGCCTACATTTAAAACTTAGCTGTAACTCAATTTCAGTTCTTGTGACACGAGGTCAGTAAATTTGAGACTGAGAACTTCTCTTTAAACCAATTAATTAAATATAAACTGAGACTGTAGTGGTGCAATCTTGCTAGACTACAACAGATGGTGCTGTAGGCTACTACAATTTCAGGGCCTCTAATCTATTCCCATATCTCCCAGCAATTGTTCCAATATTTATCAAGTCCAAATTAAAGGTCTTGGCCAAGAACTTTGTTTTCTGAACATTTTTTTTCTTAGAACAAACTTGGTTAAAATCTTGCCGTTTTGTTTTAAAGTATCTTTAATGTTAAAATAGTATGAAAAGACTGTGTGCTATGCAAAGGTTCAGTGAAACATGCTCTTTGCACCAAGTGTCTGCCACAACAGGTCAGTTTGTTGATATTCCCTCTTTTTTGAAACATGTTGACAATCCCCAACCTGTGTCTAAACTCCTCCCAACAATCTGGGCACCTGTAGTGTGTGAGATTTTTTTTCAATGGACAGCGGAGGGGAGCAATGGCGAGGTGCCATACTGGAGGGGAAAAGTTGAGCTTTTGTTGCAATTCCCCATCACTATCAGTAGTCAGAATGTCATAATTGGGGCTTTAAATTGTTTGGCTAAAAACCAAGACATTTAAGGTCAAATATTGGCTTGAAAAAAGTAGGAAAACAGCTATTACAAGAGTGCCCCTGTGGTTCAACCACACAGTGTAACCTGAAACTATTCAAATTAAATGACTTCAAATAAAAACATGTTCAGATTGATTGTAACCAAATTTGACAACATTATTAACCCAATGTGTTAAAATGATCCCCAATGATCTGGTGAAATGTATTATTTGATAGTATATTGCTCTTAGGTGAATTTACGAATTCACACATACAGAGCAGGATTCAATAGACAGAAGACCCAGCATAGGGTTGGTCACATCAGGTAGGGTGGATTACTTATAAAAGATTACCGGGATGAGCAGAATCTTAATGAAAATGGAATTCTGTTCTAAATATTTGAGAATATATTCATATGATCTGAAATTCTGATTATTAAAGTTTGATTAAAAAACTAAACTATACCATTTCTAGGCTACTCTTGTGTTCTTTTCTTTATGTGCACTAGAGGGAGCCAAACCCAACTCAATGACCAACAACACTCATGAAACGTTTAAACAGGCAGAATGAAAGACAAAATATTAAATCATATTAGTTTGTTCATTCAGTTGTTCGTTTAATAGTGAATAATATTTGAGAGAGAGAAAAAAAAACATGCCCATTGCAAAGTATTTCACCAAGCAACACAGGATAATCTAAGATGAACGTAGGCCGACTATATTTCAAAGTTGATGAATAGTTGAGTGCACTTTTCCCACATCCACATATGTAACAAGATTGATTCAATCAGGACATTTATCTACGTCCCAGCTGCTTCCTAAAGGCCTTTAAGGACTTTGCCATCATTGGAGCAACTCCTGTATGAACAGAAACTACAACAGTAAGCAACCTGGCTGTTAATGGATAAGGTAAAATAAATTGTAATAAAGTGTCAAGATTTAATTCAGTTATATCAGCTTGCGTAGCTTCAGCCCTAAAACATTATCTCTATAGAAATGCAAATGATGGGCTAAAAAGGACAAAACAAAATAGAGCGAAGTCTACAGTAGAATTCTAACTAAACTCAAACTGACAACAAAAAACAGTTAAACAAGCTAATTTGACAGGCTTTACAAGTTAAACATGCAATGCGATAACCAAAACTCCATTCTGTGGAAATGGGCACTAATCACCACTCCCAAAAGTAGTTTTAATCCTGTTGGTAGAATACAGACTACAGCATTCTATAGAGAAAGCTTAGACTATGACAGCTGGCAGCTGCAAAGACTAAATGTTTTAACAACTAAGTAGGAGTGTGCAGTTAGGATTTACCAAGATCCTGGCACAATCTAGCACATTCCTTTTTCCTTAAAATATGATTTAGAATAAGCCATTAATATTTGATATGTGTTAAGAAGTATTTTAGAAAGTCTAGAATACCCTTTTGTTCCGGCTTACTTGTTTTTTTACGAGGGTCTTGTGCATTGCTTGTCCCCAAATTGGTAGTGCTGGACTTGGTAGGCTCAAGACCTGGCCTGGTTCTGTTATCCTGAACCTTGACACTGGTAAATTTGGGAGACATCAATAATATAGCACAAATCGGACTACATTATCAACCATTAATTGCAAAATAAACAAATAAATATCTTAACACACACACACACCCTCACACAGACACATTGAGGCATTTTTGTTGCAGTGACTTGTGTCACTATCCATCTCCCAACAGAAACTTGACACTACAAATGGTTACTATAACATGCCACTTTCCAACAGTGGACTATAGGATACAAGCTACATTTCTCACCCTTCCACTTTTATCCAGCACGTTGCTCTGATTCCAGTGCTCAGTTAAGCTCACCCAAAAGGCATTTTAACACTCCGTTATCATATCAATCTCTGACAGGTTATGGCCCCGCTAAGCTACTGTTGTAGCACTTCTTTAAAAGGTACAGTAGGACCGCTTTTATGGAACAGAGGAACACAGCAAGTGTAAGGCTTGGCCACTTGTTCATATTTTGGCAAAAGGTAAACTGATGTACATTAACATTGTCAAAAACTGTATCAACATGTATGTCAGCAAATAATGTGAAGAAAGTCATACCCATGTAAACAAAATGAAGCAATAACTTAACAAATTAACAAATCAGCTAAAAACCGTTTTTTTCCTTTTTTAAGTGACCACAGAAGCTTAGTTACAATTCAATCTCCATATTTAGAATGCCGGAACCCACCTGGACCTGACCAGATGAGGCTGTTGAATTGCACCAGCTGTTCCATGAATCTCTTGCTGAATTCGCACATCTCTTGGTGGCTTAGCAACAGTATGAATGAACGCCATCTTCACCTGCCGGCCTTAAAACATTTATTTATTTTAGAAACATGAACATGTGATAGTTTGCAGAATACCTTAAGGACTAAACAGAGAATATTGTATAGTTTATATACTGCACAGCCATCCCCTAAAGAAAGAACTAATCTATTTTAACATTTGTACCATTTGATTTTAAACAGAAGGCAAAAAGTGCCCATCAGGAAATGGTCAAACCTTTACTTAAGGTTAAGACCAAGTGATTTGTTTTTTATTGAACATCAATCAAAGAAATAATAGTGAGTAAAGTACAAGGATATCCTTGTGGGGGTTTTCCAAATCCAACCAAAATGGATATTGATACAAATATTTTAGACTTTCTCGCCTTCAACCCTGTTGCATAGTAAGTCCTCTTTAAAAATTATTCATGGACACATGGCCAAAGAACAGATGGTCAGGTCTATATCGGCCCAGTGCTGAGCAGAATTTATGGGTCTGCTTATTCAAACTTCTAGAAATCATCTTGTGAAACCATTTAGACCTTTAGTGGCCCACTTATCAATCCAACTGAATACAAAACATTGGAGACATTCACAAATCTATTTTTCACAACATTATTTTTGTCATGTGTGTAAATCTATAGTATATCTACCTAGTTCATAACATTATTGATAAATGAATATGTAGTAAAAAATAATAATAATAATAATAATAGAAAGTCTCAGAATGCACCATGACATCCTCTTGAGGTGCCTTCAGATTAAGTTTAGTATCCACTACACACCTTTTGGTCTTTTAGAATGTGCTGATACAATGCTCTTTGTCAGTCGTTTCAGTTTCCTTTCCCTCTCCTCAGACAGCCTGACGTACATCTCTTTCCAGGACTCATATTCCTTAAGCTTGGAGTCTCGGAAGTCCCTCTGGCAATGTTTCCCCCATAAATGATCAGTCACTCCAATGTAGACCTATGAAAAAAAAAAAAATCAAACACAAGGCAATATATGAACAAAATGTAAAAAAAGAGAACTGCAAAGTTCTTATCTGGTCCAAACGTTTAGATCTTCAGATCAGATTGTGTTCCTTGTTTAGACACATTTGTGTTTTCCTTTGGGCATGCTGTTATTTTCTTCAACATCTTTCTAGTTTCATTCATCTAGTTTTGTTTTTCAAATTAAAGAAATGAAATAATCTAAAACACAGGTTCTTTCAGAATTAATTTATGCATAATACTGTACATGTCCACACAAAATAATAAACATAAAACACATTATTACCGGGTTGCATTCTTCTATACGCAGTAGCTGATCCGGTGTACATTTCTCCAATACTGGTGCAAGGATTTCAAACGGGACCCCTCCAGTTTCATAAAGCACTGAGAAAAGATCCCTTCGCCTTAAAGTACATCCAGCAATATGAATGGCATCAAAGCATTTTAGAGGTTTCCTTGGTCTTTACTCACAGTCGATGTTGTTCTGGAGTATGCGGATGCACTGCTGGTACAAGCTCATCATGCTTGGAAGGAAGGTGGTCTTGGCACCAGAGTAGACTTGCATTTTCTTGTTTAGTCTTTGACCAGTGAAGACTGCGGCCTCCTCGGGGACATCACACAAATCTGAGATCTTTTCCACTGAAAAGTAAACCATGTCAAAAACAAGTCCCTGTGTGCCGAGTACGTGTCATAATGTACAGATACAGATGTATTCAATATACAAACCTTTCCTCTCAAAATATTCAGTACTGAATGGCTTATCACATTCAGGCAGATATGCAGGTAAAGGAGTGTTGAGCAAGTCCATTACAGACCCCTTAACCTTATAAAAATATGGATAATTTTAGTCATAACCACTCTGACATTCCTGTGTATACATACAATACATACATACATAACAAACATACAATAGCAAAATGGAAATATAAAGAATTCTAAAATTTGAAAATGTATATTGTCATATAGAAATATACCTTTTTGTTGCCAATTACATTTTCAGACATCATAGAAAATGCGAGCGATTTCATGCCCAGTTCTTTTGTTCGTTCTTTTTGAAGAGTCTTGGATTTTTTGGTAGGATTCTTAGCTCCAGATCGTTCCTTCTTCTTGGATGCATTCATGTCATAGCTCAAGTAAGACTCAAAAGACATGGACGGTTCCTGTAGGTAATTTTCACAGAGTTTGTCCTCATGTTTCTTCTTGGTCTTTTTGTTTTTGGCGTTTGGATTTCCCTCATTTTCAGACCCTTTTTTGTATTTAAGACAGGCCTGCTTCGTTTCTACTGGCTGCCTCTTGTCTTCACTGCATGCCTCAAAGCTATCAAGCATTTGTGAAGTTCTGCTACCTTTACCAATGGCAAAGTTAAACAAAGTCTTTGAGTGTTTGTCATTGGATTCAGTTGAGATAGATTCTTCAACCAGCAGTTTTAATGTAGATTTTGTACTTTGTTGTTTCTTATTTGACTGTTTGTCTTCCTCAAATGTTTCAGCGTCAGAATTGCTTTTAGATTTTTCTTTGGATACTGGTCTGGATTTCTGATGATTGCCCTCAGAGGTTTTGTTTCCAAGCACACTGTCATTATCCCCTGGGTTTATATTACACTGATTTTTCTTAGAAGTGACTGAATCATTTTCCTCCTCTTGGTTTTCCAGTTTTTCGTCCAAATGCGCTTTTTCTAAGATATTCTGGTTTGCCTGTTGTCTTGGAAAGATTTCTTTCAGATTTTCTTGTCCTTTCTCTTCTTGCAATTGTTCCTTCTCGGAAATATGCATTTCATTCTCCAATTTTATCAAGCTCTCACTCTTTGGTTTGTCTACTGTCAAACTCCCATTCTTGGGACAGTTTTGGTCATCTAGCTTAGCCTTTGAATGCATATCGTGTGAGGCATCCCCATCCGTATTGCTGCATCAAGGTAAAATCCCAGATTAAAAAGATGTCAAGCACAAAAAAGACTACTATATTAAATAATAACAAGTTATACTAAAAAACAAAATGCACCACACCTTGTTGATTCCTTAGGAACCAGTTTCTTCCAATATCTAACTAACGACTTGGCAAATTCTCCAGCCTGCTCATGTTTGCGCAAAGAGTTAACTGTTTTGCCAATTCCAGTTTCCTAAACAGATTTTACATGCACACAGATGGTGAGGCTACTAATCAGCAGAACCAATCCAAAATTTCATTAACAAGTCAAGATGAATAAAATGTTCTTTTCTTACAACAAGAATGTCTAATGTGATATCCAGATCCTTGAGTTTCTGCAACGTTTTTAGAATCTGGAAACAGAGAAAAAAAAAAAGCTTTAATCCCTCCGTTGATTACTTTAAGTTTGGCTAATGCATTTATAATCCACCATTTAAAGACATTGGGCAAACATCTAAATGAACCATTTCACTTTCACTGCTGTAATATGTTTGGTAGTGGTATTGTTATCAGTGGCTAGCCTTCAAAGAGCAAAGAGGGGGAAAATCCAGAAAACTACTAAAAAGTTAACTAATTGGAGTGAAGCCTTACATGCCAAATAAGGCAGTCCTTGTTTTGGCTCACTAGAGAGCCAGAGTTGCTGATTGTGCATTCACAGCAGGAGCTATGTATGGGAACATGACACACCCACTTAGACTACTCCTTTTACTATGAGCTATAAATGGGTAATGCTGGCATGTTAGTCCTTTCATATATATCTGAAATGAAGGAATGAGTTAAACATTAAAAAACACCTTAAAGCAATATATCTAAAGCCCTTACCAGTGGCCTATTTGTCAATACATTAATTTCCCCTAACAAAATGTACCCTAGTAAGCTAGCAGACTGCCACAGCTTTCAGCGATGATGGACAGGAGCCATAAATTGAACAACTGGAAGTGCTGCTAATTTTAGCACCAAAGCACCACCCATTTGTAAACCCTGCCCCCCATTACAAAGTTGTGTGTGGTAGCAGGGCACATGTCAATCACTAAAAGCATTCAATCACTCAACATGGGAAATCTATGTTCTCCATCAAATCAGTATGGCAAGTAGTAAACAAATTTTAACTGACAGAAAACATATGAATTGTTGTGTTCTGTGGAACTCCTTGCCATGCCTCAATTATACCAAATTATTGTTAGCAACTAATATTAGCACAATTCAAGTAAACAGCCCTAGGTAAATCAACAGAATTTGTTTTTATCCATGACAACAAACCCTAGTTTTATTAGTTGGGGACCTGTTGTTACTTAACTCATTCATTTAGACTCAGCATACCAGATTACCTCAGAGAAGCTGAAAGATAGCCTATTTGTATGTAAATAGATTAAAATAAATACAGAAGTAGCTCTAGAGTGATATGGCATACGGTAATTAAATGTCGAGGCCTAAAAGCAGTCCTGGAAGGATTGCGATATTATCATGGAGCTTCCCCTTAAACAAACAAACAAACAAACAAACTGAAAATTCTGCTAAATAAACTACAGACAAGGGAAGGCTATTGCACATAAGACCAGAGAACCGCAAGAACAGTTCTCTCTTGAAGAGGTCACGGCCGCCGCCCCCCCTCTAAAGTTCACTATTAAATAAAACTACCGTAGTTGATTTTGCTGTATCTGTGAGTTGAAGTTTAAGCTGCGTCACTTTCTTCAGCATATTAGAGTTGGCCATCACGGCGATACACGTGCAGCCATCCACACATCCGGAAACGCGTCATCATTGATGAGACTATTTAATTGGCGGAACCGATAATCTAGACCTGACCGGTGTAGCCAGCGGAACAGACACAGGGATTATAACCCCTGGGCAGACGCCGCGCCACATACATCAGAGACAACAAGTAGGGATTGCTGATTTCAAAGCTAATAACCGTGCGTGATGGCTTTTTCCAAAATCTGTGACATCATTTGTTGTATCGTGGAGTTTCTGTGAACTCTCAACAGGGGGGGGTTGGGAAATTCCTCCTGTTGGTCTTTCCCCAAGAGAGGAGCCCCCAAAGAAATGAACGACTGTTCCTGCGGCCCTCACCACTCAAGTGTTCACATAAATAAATGATCATGAATGTATTCACAAAATTGTTAGATATGCAGAGTATTGAATTGGCCTATTGAGCGTCTTTCATGGAAAGAGTTAGAATCTGGAGATGTCTACAAAGACTAGAAAGCTCTAATAATAATAATAATTATTATAATTATTATAATTATTATTATTATTTGCTGTTTTTGTTGGTATCACATTCCTCTTCCAGAAACGTAGAATAATCTCTGAATTGCTAAACTAAGACTGCACCAACACATCTAACTGTTTTTC
>OMKK01053699.1:0-12526 GCA_900302305.1 Polymixia japonica
ATTGAGCGTGTTGGCCGGCGTCAAAGCCGGGCCCCACCTGGGGACGTGGCCACGCATCAACCAGCTAACATGGCGACCATTTGAATGCGTGCCATTTTTCTTCTTCTTCTTCTTCTTCTTCTTCTTCTTCTTCTTCTCCTTCCTGAGTTCAGATGGAGATAGTACCGGGGAGGGGGGAGCGTAGGGGGGGGACAACACAGTGAGGATAAAGGCAGGATGGATGGATGCTGGTGCCAGGGCCTGTCAGCGGTGACAAATGGATGTTGCAAAGATGAAGCAAGTAAGACATTAGAGAACAGTGATGTGGCGAATCACCGATGTGAGTGTATGTGTGTGTGTAAGGTATGTGTAGAAAGCCAAAAGTGTGTGTGTGTGTGTGCGTGCGTGTGTGTGTCTGTGTGCACGAGTGAGTATATGGGCAAGGAAGAGAATAAAAATGTGTGTGTGCGTGCCTGCCTGTGTGTGTGTGTGTGTGTGTGTGTGTGTGTGTGTGTGTGTGTCATAGTGAGTGTGCACCAGTTGTGTCCCAAGCTTCCCGGTGCCAACCCTGACAGCGGCCCTCCAAGATGGGAGAGTGCTGGGAAATTGATTTAGGTGGTGTCTGAGGGCGACAGAGATGAATCTGTGTGTCTGATTACAGGAGAAAAATAGCAAACACCATGAGATAGAAATGGCAGAACAAAGAATACCAGGAGGAAAGGGCAGAGATAGAAGTGGGGAAGGAGAGAGAGAGAGAGAGAGAGGGAAAGGGGGAGAGAGACTTATATATAGCACCAAGATAAATTGATCACCAAGTGAAACTAAACGTCTTAATGCCTACATGTATTGGACAGTTGTCTCATGATTGGACGTTTTTCTGTTTGAAACGTCCCAGATTATTCATGATAATGTTTATTGTAAAACAATATAATTCAGTTCACATCAAGCAACCTATCTGGGGATCAAGAATGTCAGCATATGCTCCATGCTGCTCCCCATGCATATAAACATATGGCTCTACCCAGACAAGTGCACTGGTATGAATATTAATACCATTCCATGATGGAAATAACCCCTCTCACCAAAGGCCTATTTAACTTGAGGGAATATTGATGGTGTGCATTAAGATGATTTATCCCATAACTTAGCTAAGAGACACAAATGAAAGACACCCCTGTCTTAATATCAACACACTGTGGCCTCTGACAGGCAATTCCAATCTTATGTTTTTAATGCGATGTCTTGTTGGTTTGTCTATAATATCCCTCTCTCTCTCTCCATCTCTCTCTCTCTCTCTCCATCTCTCTCTCTCTCTCTCTCTTTCTGTTATCTAATGCCCCTTGGATTGGATCTAGCTGAGTAATTGCCCATTATTGAGGTTAGAATTTGCACTGAAGAATATCTGGTTCAGGATGGATTTCAGGTAATGTATCTTTGATTCTTCCTCTTTATCCATTTCATCACACGTTCATTCTTTCCAACCACAGATTGATTTCTAAATAAAGGATAATGTGTCCTAAAGTGTAAAATGCATGCTCTCTTTATCGATCTTCCATTACCAATGAGATAAACATGTGTGGTAAAAGTTCTGGTTCTCCTGTTCTGAAGGAAAATGGGTCTCTGTGGATTTTTAATCTATTGATTAGCAGACCAGATGAAAAAAAAAAAAAGAAAAAGATAACTATTTAGCACATTCCTCCAGCATGGTCAATGTAATGCACTGACAATGAGTAGGTGAACATCACTCAGGGTTGGATATAGTCACTGACGAGCCACTTGAAACTCATAATACAGAAACGAATTTTCATCTCAGCAAGAGAGAGAGAGAGGGAGAGAGAGAGAGAGAGAAAGAGAGCGAGAGAGACAGACAGACAGACAGACAGAGGGGAGGAAGAGAAGGAGGGGTGAAGATAAAGTGTTATGCAAATATGCACTTATCATGTTGATCACACCTACATGATGAATCTCCTCTCCTGGTTCTCCGGTCAGCTTGGCCAGAGCTTTCCCTGCCCCAGGCATCCCATCTGGGGGCACTTCTGTTGGCCCCGGGGTCTGTTGGCATGGGCCAGACATCTCCTGCATACAGAGACAAACACACAGAGGGCAAGCTAGAGAGAGCACATCATGTCCTCAAACACTCCACGTTCCTTCCACATTTATAAACTCAACAGAAGGTGCTTCCAGATTGCAGTTCATAGCTAGTTTTGGTGTCTTTCGACTTACCTTAACTGATGTCATTTCTTAAATCGTTCGGAACTTATTAAATGTTCACAGGTGTAAACTTTAAGTTTAGGGATGCCTTGAGAAGGACCTGAGACTTGCAGTGGTAATTTTCAGTAGAGCAAGGCTCCTCCTGACCCTGACCTTTGATGACCTTTAAATCTATTGGCAGTTTGAGATCAAAGTTATAGGCCAATCTGTGCGAGGCCAGCTGTTAAATACCAGCAGCACATCCATACCAGGACAAAGTCGCATTCACATCCTGAGAGCCGAGATAGATTATCATGTAAACTCAGCTAAAGTGACCATAGGAAAATCATTGGTTTCATCATTGGTATCTATATTTTGCAATAAAAAGATATGCTTTGTAATCCTTTACAAGTGTGTATTTTATAAAAACCAGGGATGTGGCCCTAAGGAATTAGTTCATATCATGAGCCCTAAGTGTCAGCCACTTGGTTCGAGGCCTGCACGGCTGAGAGAAAGGTCACTGTTTGCCTGAAAGACTGTGACTCTAAGAGTGAGTCAGAGAATTCTTAATCCGTCTTGAAGACCAGAGAAGCGATACATAGACCATCGCCAGCGACCCCTATCTTTCTGATTATATAAACACGGTAAACAAGCACTACACTCGGTACCTGTTTAATTGGAAAAACGAACTCACTCACTTCGAAGAGGTACATGGCCAATTATTTTTATACATCCCCACAGGCAGGAACTAAGACTGTATGAAAGAGACAGACAGAAGGAGAGAGAAAGAAAAGATGACGGTTGTGTGTGCTGGGGGTGGGTATTAGGCGATGAGTCACTGGCTACCCTACTGACTGCCTCCAGATGATGGTGATGTCTATTATCTATCCTCCCACCTCACTTGCTTTCTGTGTGTCTCTCCTGGGTACATCGGTGACGCTGTACCTTGACACAAAGGTTTGGCTTCGGCGGCGGCCCTGTTGCCTCGCTCTTCACTTTGACTGTATAATTACTATATCGCCTTATGCCTCCTGCTTCTGCTTGCCGACATGCAGATAAAGGCTAACGCACACACACACACACACACACACACACACACACACACACACACACACACAAATATACACACATCGGTTCTACGGTTGTCACAGAGGAAATGTATGGAGGCGTTTGGCTTTGCTCACTTGGTTCCTGCGCAGTAGACCCTCGGATTAAAGATGCTAAATTAGACAGGAGAAAAATATGGAATGCACTCAATGAATTAATGGGAAGAAGAGTTAAGCCAACACCATCTTTTTTGGAAACAGATGGAAACACTTACTAAACCAATGGATATTGCTAATTATTTAAGTTATTATTGCAGCAATAAAATTCAGGAATTGCATGATGGGCTTTCTAGCAGGTTAATAAAAGACAGGATAATGACTAATAAATCATGTAAGTTTAAATTTGAAAAAGGTATTGGTACAATAGAGTAATTATTATGAGCGAGTAAGGAAAAGCCTTCAGGTGTTGATAACCTTGATGTGAAGCTACTGAAACCTGTAGCAGAATTGACTGCTCTGCCTATTTCTTGTTTAAATTTAAAAAAACGCATTTGTCCTTCAGAATGGAAAATAGCCAAGATCGTTCCACTAGCTAAGAATAGTAAAGAACCATTCTCAGGTACAAATAGACAACCAATAAGCCTACCACGTGCTTTGAGTAAAATTATGGAGAGAATAGTGTTGAGCAAATCCCAAAGTATTTCTTTAAAAATTATTTAAATAGTAAATAGATGTATCAGTGTGCATATAAAAAATGGGCACTCTACAACTACGGCATTAACTCAGATGACTAATGACTGGATGAAAGAAATTGATGAGAAAAACAATGTTGGTGTTGTATTGTTGGATTTGAGTGCAGCATTTGACCTACTTGATCATAAGTTGTTATTGAATAAGTTGAACTGTTTTGCATCTGCTGGTGCATGGATCAAAGGTTATCTCACCAACAGGAAATATACTGTATATTTTAATGGTAGTTATTCTGAGGTAAGAGCAGCAAGTTGTGGAGTGCCTCAGGGAAGTTGTTTGGGGCCACTTATGTTTTCCATTTTTACAAATGATTTACTCTAATTTTGAATTATGCCACCATGGCGATATATACACACAGTTCCACAATATATACATTAGCACACACACCTGGAGAACTTGATAGGGTTTTAAATGAGGAATTAAAGTTAATAGAAGAATTATTAATGGTAAATGAATTCATGTAGAAAAGACAAAATGTATGATATTTGGTTCAAAATATTCATTAAAAGCACCAATTTACAGTTAACAATAGCAGATAGAATTATTGAACAGATTTATTTAATTATTGAGTTATAAGTAACAGACACAAAGCTATTAGGGGTCACTGTTGATAGTAAAGTGGCTTGGAACAGGCTTTTATAGCATGGCTGCTATTAAACACTAGAAAATGAATGCCTAGCAATTTCACCAAACAATTAGTGCAAACATTGGTGTTATCACAGTTAGATTATTGTTCAGTGATTTCGTCCAACACAACATAAAGTAATTTGAAGAGGTTTCAGGTAGCTCAGAACAAAGCAGCTTGCATTGCTCTTCACTGCCCATATCGAAGAAGTAGGTACAATGAATAGTCATTTGGCTTGGTTAAAAAAGAAGGATGCATTATTCTCTGGTGTGCTTTATTAGAAATATCATTATATTATAGTAAAACCCCAGAAATACTTTATAGTAACCTATCATTTTTTTCAGACAGACATAATTATTCTGCTCAGCAGTCATCAGAGGGTCATTTTCTGTTGCCTCCGTATAGAGAACAGTTAATTATCGAGCAACGGTGGCATGGAATTCATTACCAAGATGTTTGACTTCAGAAAGTAATAAAACATGTTTTAACAAAAAGTGAAGATTATATTTGTTTACACAAGAAATAGTGTAGAACACTATATGACTTTAGTTTTTTGTGTTCTTGAAGATGTGATATGGTTGTAGAGAGCTATCCATCCCATTTTATTCGTGATTTAGTGGATTGAGTTGGTAAGTGATTTATTTTCTCAATTATTTAAGAGATTAAATTAATATATAGAGCTATCGTATGTATTAGACAGCCTTTGAGTTGGTGTTGGTTGTTGTGTGTCTTAGTGGTTATGTTATATATTGTGAGTATTATGTTACGGATGTGTATTGATGTATTTTCTGTAATTTAAAATTTTTTTTTTTAAAAACCCCAAAACTTATGGGGACCCCAGGAAGAGTAGCTACTGTTACAATACAGTAGCTAATGGGGATCTAAACAAACAAACAAACAAACAAACAAGCAAACAAACCTCTAGGGCTGGAGGGTCAGACACAGATGAGTGAGAGTGGGTTCAGTGACGTAGCTGAACTATAAATACAATGCTCTAAAGGCCATATTGACATTCAGGTGTTGATTTATCTGGGAGTCTGGCTCTGGCTTCTGAGGTCCTCTCCAGTGTCACCACCCCACTTCAATTGAGGGGGAAAATACTACCTAACGAGTACAAACTTAACATATTTTCTCTCATCCGACTCAATGACAACTCGCAGAGATGTAAACTGTAATCGAATAATCTGTATTTGCGTTAAACAGACACACAGATAAACAGACAGCTGCTTCTCACACACTTTTTCTCTATATCTTTACTATCTCTCTCTCTCTCTACATATAACAACATATAACTATGTGGTGACAGGCTAATTATAAACACTCCCACCCCATCTTTCATTTCCTAATCTTTTCTCTGTATGTTTATTTCTATACAATTCACCCTGAAGAGTATGTACACATCTGAAAAATCAATGTCAAAACCACGTACAGAATTTGCAAGTTATTTAATATGGGTTCACCAAGGTTTGAATCTGTTCTTTACTTTTCAACAGTGTAGAAACTTTTTCCTCAATGTTATGTACTTGGAAAAAATAATACATTATTTCTGTATTTAGAATAGGCACTATTTTTGTTAAGGTGATACAATGGTCATTACGTCCTTAATATGTTAAGTGATACGTCTGCGCAGTGATACCTGTGTGATTGAATTTACACACAGGACACCTGTTGGTGTCAGAGAAGAAACACAACACACAAATTAACAGTGGCTACATTTACATGCACACAATAGCGTGATAATGGCCAGTTGTTCTGGTAAATCAACCATTACGGTGCTGTAGTCGGTCTAAAAACAGCAGGATGTTTCGAAAAGTTGTCTCTGGCTTTTGCTGCTCAGCATCTTTGTTTGTTTGTCAACAATACACTTCCCATATCACACTACATCAGCATTTGCACTTGCGCAACTGGATTCGATTTTAATAAATTTGACTGAGGTGTATACATGCTCTAACTGACCCCATGTAATGTGAGTAACACCGATAGCTATATTTCTGATCAGCAGCAACATGACTTCAACGTAAATGTCATAATTTTAGACATGCACACTTTTAACACATCCAGATGCGATTATGGGGTTTACACGTCCAAATAATGCAATAAGATTGTCCCATACCACCTATCTTACTGCGAATATATTTAGTGCTTAATCACATTCAAATTATCAAAGTAGGGTATTTACATGACGTTCACCTAACTCAGAGTATTGTCTTAGTCACATTAAAATTGGAATTAGTTAGCAGGTAAACGTGGCCATTGTCTAGGGAAACAAAATAACAAAATTCAAATTGTCAAGGTTGGTAATAATGGTAAGAATAGTGAATATATAAGTGCTTGCTTTTGTTTTTAAAAACAAGGAACCAGAGAGCTGCATAGAGAACATTTGAAATAATATATTTGATTTTGGTAAGGATTATTTTGTCCCTCTATCTTTCATAATGGAAAGGAGAAAAACAATCAGACATTGTCTCATGTATGTTGGCATTAATTTGTTGAATGAGCAGTGATTTTGTTGCAAATAATCCATCCAGAAGGTAGTGAATTATTCACTGTTGTGTTGGCAGGAGCCCTAGGAAGGGATGAAAGCCCTGGCTGTCACCCCAGGAGGAATGAGGGGGCAGGGAAACCAACTAGCGCCTGCCCTCCAACCACTCCATGCACTAATAGCTAGCTTAGCGCTGTTAGCGGGCTAACGACATCGGAAGACAGCGGGTGACAACATCCCAGTCAGTGTCAGTTAGACCCCAGCTAACAGTTGAACAGGTGGGACTGCGGCTGTTGGAGAGAGAGAACTCATTAGGAGAGTTTACAGGGAACATCAAATGCCAGGACATAGAGTACCAACATCTGAGGCTAGCATTTGATCTGATAAGCTTTGGTAACTAGTGTAACAATAGATATGTTGATGCAACAGTTTGCATACTAAAAGCCCACTTGTTTGCTATAAAACCCTGCAGGCAACTGTAGTTTGGTTTCCTTGTGGATTTATTTCCAAACCACACAATGTTCCTTGGTCCTAACTTCTGCGAATGAAAATAGTCACACTGCTTGCATACCAATTAGAATATTTACAGTCAAAGTAATTCTAATGTTTTAAAATGTTTGTTCCCCTGCGGCTGCTCCACTCTAAAACCCAGCATGAGTCCATTCTCATGCTATACAATTAGCCAACCTCCACAACATCTCTCCCCTACAGTAATCAAGCTCTCTCATTGAAACAATGTGGTCATTGTTCAAAGTTTGCATTGTTTATTCAAAAGTTGTGACTGTGAAATGTGAGTCCTTTTTCCCCTTGACTTGGCTTTGTGCTCCTTTGTATCCAAGTTAGTTTCTAGCACATTGTTTTCAGCTTCAGATCACTGTAAAGCAGATGTCAAGGACAGAGGAAAGACTGAGAAAAACTGTTTAACTTAGAATCAATGTTTGTCATGACGATCACTTAGAGGAACTCGATGGGATAAGCTTAATTATAGGTCATGACATCAGTAAAGTGCACATAAGCAATATAGCAGACTGTCTCATCTCACAACACATGCAAGAGTGTGTAAACGTGCACGTGCACGCACACACACACACACACACACCAAGCCTTACCCCCCACAGAGAATCTCATCATCACCATTTGAAACATGTAGTTCACTTCCTTTGGGTAAGAGACAACCTCCCTAAATAAGAATGTCTCTTTAATGAGATTTCTCTGATGGGTCTTCGATGTGAGAGTGACCTTGTTCAACACCTTACCCTCATTTAAACCAAAAATCCATCTGCAAGATCAAAACGGAATTTTTTTTTAATTAAATGTGTGATAGCAAAATTGGAATACTTATCTTGGTATTTTTCATTTTCCCCATTGAGCTCAAATTCCATTATCTTTGTCTCAAGAACTGTCAGTGCATCGAGATTTCACCTCATGCGACAGCACTTTAATACTCTCTTCAGAGAGGCTGACTGCTGCTAAAATGGGGAAATTAAAACCTCAAAGCTTTTCACTGTAATCCTGAAAGGCTAGTGAGAGTCAAATAAACTGCACCTTTGTGCCCTTGCTGAGATTTTATTTTTTATCACTTAACCAGAAAAAAGCATGAGCATGACATTTTCTCCATTGTTAAGCCCATAGTTACATGTCATTGCCTTAGGCGAGCAGTGTCCTTTGTCCCAATAGAGAGCCATCCAAAACCTATGTGTGACAGAGCCACGGTCCCACTGAATTGCACTCCCTCAACCTGCATAGGGTTGATTGAGAGACACTCGCCCACTGATGCAAAGCCCATGGTCTGATCAGAATATACAGTATATGCAGCTGGTGGCAACCATTATAGAGGAAACCAGCTCCTGTTTGTTAGACGTTTCACACCTGCCACTTTTGGTTCGATTTAATCGAACCCGGGTGCACTTATCCCTTTAGTTTGGTATGTTTGGGCAGGTGAGAACATTATTCGAACTCAGGTGCGCACCAAACATTGTAAAAAATCGTGGTATCTGGTCTTTTTGTGGTGTATTCTAGGTTGAATACGGAAGATGCTGAAACCTGACTTGAATGGACCTGACATGAATGGAGGGCAGACTTGGAACTCCGATGAGTTGAGATGCCTCAACATGTGGACGGATGACATATTTCCAAGCTCCTAGAAAGAACACATAAGAATACTCACGTTTTCACAATATTCAGCGACAAGCTAAAGTTGAAAGGGTTCAATAGAACAGTTGATCAATGTTGCGTGAAAGTTAAAAACGTTCATTCGTAATATACGCTACGTAATATATAACATTCGTAATATACGTTATTTCTGTTGAATAAACAAATTACCTTTGTTTACAAATCGTGGTTCACTTACAAAAAGGCAGTGTGAAACTGAACTGTACCAAACTAAAAGATGCAACATTGCAAGCAAGTGAACGATAGGTGTGAAAGCGCCCTTAGTCCTTGCCAGATCTGTTGTAGAACTGTTCCCAGTTGTGGCTTGAAATATCCCTGTATTAGGTCCAGTTGCATCATGTGCTCTGAATGGAAACCCAGTTTCCAGTTAATTCCTCTTTTTTTCATTGTGTATTATTATTTTCTTAGATTTCTTAGATCCTCATTTGTAGTACATCCCTGTTGTCAAGGGTCCTCTGCCTGTGTACAGATCTGTGATTAGTTCCAGGCAAAACCTGATTTTCGAGAATTGTATATATTTATATGAAAGTCTTATATTTTTATACTGAATTGTGAAGAAAATAAACACTGACTCTCTCCCCTCAGCATTTTACCTCCCTGAAACTGACCCTTGCTTTTGAACTCGAAACCACGTCTGTTAGTCATCGCATGCTTACCTAAGCGGGGTTACCCTGCGTCTGTTACATTATCAAACGTTACTTGTTTACATTATTTCCTTGGGCGCTTATCTACAAACTAGGAAATCCCGTCCTGACGACTACAGTGTGTCCAGCGTGCTGTGATCGTACATCTTCTCCTGTTCCTCTCACGTGTTTGTCCAGTATTCAAGTTTCCTCTCTCTGCTCTCTTCCTGACTTCCCTGTTCTTTGATTTCTAGCGTTGTCCATTTCTCCCACACGTCTCCGTCGTTCTCTCCCTTCTTCTGTCGGTCGCTCTTTCCGGTTCCTTCTCCATCTTAGTGGCCAACACGGACGGACTGCATTTATGCATTTATTTATTCCCGTCTTGTATTATTCAGGAGTATACAAGAGGTGATTACCACCAGTGGGCCTTTTCAGAGCATATCATCTCTCTCTCTATCTCTCTCCATCTGTTTCTCTCTTTCACTCCCTCTCTCCGTCTCCGTCTCCTCCCCCCCCCGGTGCCTGATGCCCTCCAGAGCATGTAAATCTCACCAGTAAATATTTCATTGGGGTTGGAGCAGGGTTTCCCTTCTCTGGCGAGGTTAATGGAATTCGGAGCCCGTCGTCGCCACCTGGATCACTCTAATTAAATCAGGAGGGGGACGCGCGCGGTAGACGCCCACATTTGCTTACTTGCCTAACGCCGTCCTGTTCAGAGATTCTGAAGGAAAGGCGAAGGGCTGCCGAGATAATGGATAGGAGAGAGGATCAGCACTGTTCTCAGAATAGATTAAAGGATGTTTTTTGTCCCTGAGCAAGTCGTTAAACGTAAATACCTCTACTAATAGCCGTAAGTAGTGATTTGGACAAAGGTCTTTCTTTTGTCAGCGCCTTCCATGAAAAGTCTTTACAAACCAATCAAATAGCCGAGACAATTGACACTTCAGCGGTGACCCGTTACAACCATCGAGGCATTCAGGGGAGAACATTGATTTGCAAGTGACAGAGATTTACAAAGTGTCATAATAAGTTGCAACACCCGCACCTTTCAACCCTGCTTTTTACTTTAACACCTGAGAGATGTGTGTTATTTTTCTCGGGGAGCTTAAGCATAGCAGACAGACATGCCGACGCAAGGTGGAATTCTTCATGGGATGAGACAAATATTCCCCCTCAAAACATCAAGAGACCGGTCAGCCGTTATCAGGTTAAATCAAAGGTTAGCAAAATGAGTTGAGAGTGAACATTTCTTGGGGGAATAATAAGGGTGTTTTATTTTAGCAGGAGTAATTCAAGGGAGACTGTTTTAATTTCCAGGTGCCCCACAGCGGTGACCCAAAATTAATTGTTCCTTTTGCTGCGGAGGGAAACACCCCTTGAGACAGAGAAACGAACACAGGGAAAAAAACAAAACCCGCGTAATTACACAAGTGTAGAGCACTTCTCTGTGAAGTGGGAATCACTGTGGCCACGGATGATATGAGTTTAATGGAAGAGAGAGCCGACCCGAGGCTGGGGAGGAGGAGAACGAGAGAATAACAGTGTACATATACAGTTCAGGTTGAGAAGGCTTTTCCAAATCCCCAGGAGTGGCAGCTGCCCTACTACATGAATAAAAATCACAGGACTCGCAGCAAACACCATACAGGTTATGTGTTTTGCAGGTAGTGAATGTGTAGTACTTATTGTAGATATTAGTACAGTGTAGTGTGAAGAGCTATACTAGCTATACAAAAAGGACAGAACAGGTCCACACTGTTTACTTTACATAGAACTGCGAGTTGCAGAATTCAGTTGAATTCATTTTGCTGGTGCTGTTTACACACATACTAGATATAGTGGAGAGTGAGCCCACCTAAACTCAGTTTACCTGCATTTTCTATTTGCAAAATAGTTTACCCACCTTTTTTATGGTGACATAAATCTTCATTGAATACATTCATAATATACATGACAGTAAGCAGTATCAAACTGATGTAAGCTTTGAGAAATATATATTTAAGGGCAAAGAGCATGAAATAATGCTTTTCTGGAAGTATGATTTTCTTTTTGTCGCTATTGCTGCTTGGTTGCCTTATGGTTATTAATGACTCAAGGTCATAGTTTACCCACCTTGTTATTTACCACCACATCACTGCATATACTATAAGACACGCTATAAGATACTAACATATCATGGCCAACCAAACACTAAGAAAACAAAGGCAGGAAGGCGAGCAGCTTAGTCCCTGGGGATATTCTTGACAATTACTGGCAAAGAAGGTAGGACTAGATACTCCAATATGACCCCGGAAGAATTATGGGATGATCACGGATCAGTAACTTCATGGCCACTGGGGCCACTGAGGCCTTTTACTGTTGAGCATTGCATGGAAGGAACAAGAAAAATGGTCTGGGTTCAGTTGGAGAAGCATTTCCTGCTCCGATTCTTACTACTTGAACCATCTTTACCCAGATAACCACAAAGATGGCTTGCTGAGGTTTACCCTCAAATGCTCTAACCTTTATCGATAATTATACAGTGTAAGCCATTTCAGCCATTATCGTTTTGATGCATGTATCCTGCATCTGTCCTGCATTAGTACTGGAGTCAATCTTTTCTTTAATGTTATACAGCAGTATTAAAGAAATACAATACAGTCTAACAATTTCACTAATA
>OMKK01053702.1:0-16368 GCA_900302305.1 Polymixia japonica
TGGTGCCTGTTCTGCTCTACGACTTCGCTCACGGTAGCTCGTCTGGTTCTGTCCGTCATTGTGGTCAGATGAAAAGTCAGTGTTCCAGAGAGTGAGACCCTGACAGACTTTCCCATTAAAGCAAACGCAGATGGGAAACTAAAACAAAATGTTTTTTTATGGGTTAGAAAATAGATTCCTTTTTAAAAAACTGTAAAGTTCTTAAGCGCCTTTTATAGAGCAGGAGCCGATGTTTTAAGCATCAACCGAACACACTAGTTTTGAGGATGCTAAAAAACTCACTCAGCACATCAGGGATGACGTTGATTCGGAAAACACTACAGTTTGGAGTTGCAAGGCGTTCATGCAACTGGTGAGCCGCCATGTCTTTCAGTTCAAAACAATTGTTCTATGGGCATCCTATGACTCAACAGAGTAAGGCGTATACCACATCATGGATTCAGACTGAGCTCATGACCTTTGTTAATGTCATCCATCCATCTCTCTCCACTATACCCAGCCTAATAAAACAGAAATACCTTGAAAACCATTTAAAGCACTATACTTAGCTGGTAAGATGCACAACTGCTTGTGCATTTAATTTAAAAACAACAGAATAAATCTTCTACTTATAAGCTTTTTCCCAAAGCCCCTTCTAAGAACTCCTGAAAAAAACAAAAAAGATTATCATAAGAGATACAGGTACATCTGCAAATATACTCTTTCCTCACCTATCAATACATCAAATCACCCACCTACCCATCCATCCATCCATCCACCCATCCATCCATCCATCCACCCACCCATCAATCCCATACCTGAGGATGACACTGGATGATAGCAAACAGTGCTTCGTGCACAACCGAGAAAGCTGATTGGTAGACCAGCGGGGTCAGGTGGTCCAGGGGCACCAACTGGAGTGCTCCCAGGACAATGGTCACATGATGGGGATTGGAGATGAGCCCCTCCCCCTTGCGCAGCAGTGATGTCATTGACGTTACCGTGGGAACGGTAAGGGGGCGGGTCATGGAGAGGTGCTGGCTGGTCGACCTCACTAAGAACTATAATGCAAACACACACATACAGACAGTTAGACAGATGCAGCAAGACACACAAACAAAAACACATAGCCATATGCAAATATGCAAACTTGCACACACATACACACACAAGTTAGGTCAGACATGTCAAGCTGCTGTGAGTAGAGGTCAGAGAGCTATTCTGACTGAACATTGGACAGACAAACAGACAGAGATAGATAGACAGAAAGAAGGTCAGAGTTAGAGTGGGTAGCAGAGAGGAAAGAGAGGAACAGTGACACAAAACTGTGGGTTTAGCATAACAAAGTATGGAGAGTGTGCATGTGTGTAGCATGCTTAAACAGATTGGGGTCCTCTGTTGCTCCTCCACCCTGGGGCCAGCAGGCCAGATAGGAAACACATTGACTACTGGATTGAAAGGGCTGGACTGGAAGAATTACAAGGAATTGAGTGGCTATTTCTATTGAAATCAACATCCTGCAATGGTCATTTTGGCTGCTGGGTCACTTAAGATGGTTGCCACAATACTTTAAAAAAAGATTAAAAGTCTTCACTGTCACCAAAACGGTCAATTCTTTTAGACTGGATGGCAGCTCCCTTAGCCAGGGTGGTCGGTGGTGGGGGAAGGGACTGTTGTAAACATTCAGGAAACTGGGGAATGCTAATCAATGGAAACTCACCATTGACAAAACAACCAGCGCCATCAAGTAGGCAAGTGTAAAAAGAAAAAGACTTAGACTGCAACACTTAACACACTTTTTTGAAAATGTAGTAGAGTGATTTGATACTACAGCCAAAAAAACAAAAAACAAAAAAACATGTTTACTTTTTAAACAAATGTATTTATACTTAAAAGTAATACGTTTGGAATTGTTTTCATGCGGTGTGCTCAAGCCACATAAAGTCAAGCCACATGAGAGGATCACCACCAACCCAACACCCACAAGAAAGTCAGTGTCTTTACCAGAGAAACTGGCTAAGAGAAACGTTGAAATATTACTCAACGTTATGACAATATCATTCTACACTCTGAAGGTGTGTATTTTGCAGTTGAAAACAGTGTGTATGAGCTCTAATACACTTGGTTTAGTGCTGCTGTTTCGTCTAATGATTCCAAAGGAACTAGGTCATAATTAACTTGGATGTGGCCCAGTGCAGTCAAAACACCTGGAGATGGATTACTTTGCATTAATTATCTTAAAATGAAATTAATCAGATTAATCACATGCATTTATACGCACGGACGCCTTTGTGTGTCTGGGTGAGTGTGTGTGTGTTTGTGTGAATACAGTATATATGCATGAGTGTGCAGGTGTGAGTGAGTAAGTTGTGTTTTCTCACCACCATGGCTGATATGATCTGTGGTGCTATGAGCCACAGAGCTCTGGAGCAGGGCTCAGGTAACTCACAACACGACAGCAGCTTAGTGATGGTTACAGCAGACAACACCTCCTACGAGAGAGAGAAAGAGAGAGAGAGAGAGAGAGTATTTTCATGTAGCATCACGTGCAGATTCTCCATGTTCACATTTCTTGACAAAAAAAATGCAAAGATTACAGGATTTTTTTTTTTAAAGAAAAGCATCGACAGCAAATACGATTCTTTAGGAAAATAATCAGGAAAATCTCCTGGACCGTTTTGTATGGGTTTCCAGGTGTACTGCATAGTTCATGAGCCAACATTATGGGCTGCAGGGAACTTCAGGAAATCAAAAGTAGTACAGAGAGAGGACACTTACACACACATTTAATTTCCAGTTTAAGAAACCAGGATAAATGATAATAATATGATAAATGTAGTCAATAATCTACTGAGGTGATTAAATCTTAGGGATAACACCTCATTTTTTGACTTTGTTACTCTCAGTTTTAAGTTTATTTATTCAAAATGAGAGAATCCTTTACAGCTGAATCATTCCGCTGCAGATGTATTGGTGCATACATGTGATTTTCTTGTACTTGTACTATGATGAATTCCCTTTCTTCCAGATTTTTACTACCTCTGAGACGTGTTGAAAACATCAGTGGATCAAAGTTGTAATGTATGCTGTAACAGCATAATCCATGTTTAATCAGTCAAATCTCAAAACAGTTGACCCATGGCATCCTAGCATAGACCTCTGCATAGTGTCCAGGAACACAGATGCATTATGGATTAAGTGTGATCCAGGCCTTACCCTGTAGCCTCCAGCCCTCAGCTTGCCAGTGTCCAGTCCTTCTCTGATGAGCAGTAGCAGAAGGTTGAACTGTCCTGTAGTACTCCTCTCCAGAAGGTGGCGCAGGAGATCCTCCACAGCTGGCTCCAGCTCACAAACATCACTCGGGGACAGCCAACGAGCTGTGTTCAATGGAGGAAGGAGGCAACAGTAAAACACTGTAAAGGTGCATGAAACTATACCAGCTTATCAGAGGTGTGTGTTAGTGGGTGTGTCAGTGTGCAGTACCTGCAAGCAGTCTGTGCACATTCTGCAGTATCTGAATGTACAGCTCATCCACCTCCTCTCCGCCCTTCTTCTCCTCTTGTTCCTCCTTCTCCTCTCCTCCCGTCCTCTTGACTATACGGTAGAAGGCAGACAGAAAGTGGAGAGAGGAAACCAGGAAGTCAACGGGCCTAGGGGCAGAGCTCATCTCTTTAAGGACCTGCTGGTAGAAGCTGTGGTAGAGGGTCATATGATTCATGGCGGGCTGGATGCTGCTCTGATTGTCATCACCCTCCACTGGCGGGGAGGACAGTTCAGATTGTAGCATGACGGTAACAACTTCTACTATAAAGGCTTGGCCAAGGACACTGGCTGGCTGGTTGACTGGCTGATGGACAGTCTGGGGTTTTAGGATATCTTCAATGGCTGGTCCCAGTGCTGCAGTTGTTCTGGCTATCATTTGGGTCAACGTTTGGTCCAATGGTTTACTCCTCCCCAGGTTAAAGGTCATTGCCCACGAAAAAGAGCTCAATGCTGCCAGCAGCAGCTGAACAGAAAAAATTGCTGCTCCTGGCACTGGTTTACCTAAAATTGCTGTAGTGGGGGCCGTAATGGCCACCAGTTGCCTGTCTGCTATTTTGTTACTGGTGAGGTAGGAGGTAAACTGCTCCAGGTTAAGCCTAACACTGCTGTTTCTGATTATAATCAATTGGACCAGGGATCTGATGAAGTCCTGCATTGCTTTGACCAAATTCAACCAATCAGGGCTGCCTGTAGAGCAAAACCTCCCCCTGTTGCTATGCAAGAGGAGGGAAGACACAGCAGCTTGTAGCAGGCTGCTTCCATGGATCTGCTTTAGAACACTCTGGAAGTTACTACCCTCCAGAAGACAGGCCAGAAGTCTGAGGAGCTTCTCCAGGAATAGAACGTCGTCCCCTGGGTTGGAAGGGCCCCTGGCGTCCCCGTCTGGCTGACAGGAGGTGGAGGTGAGAATGAAGAAGAGAATGAGGAAGAGACGGGACAGATCCTCAGAGCTCATCCCATCGGGATTTAGGTTTGTAGCGATGTGGAGTAAGTTGAACAGCTCCTGAGTCTGTGTGTCACTCAGCAATACAGAAACATCTCCAGTCTTAGAGGATCTCAGTATCTCCTCCACTACCACGTTGTGTGGTAAATTCTCTTCCTGAAACTTGAGGAGTGTCTGACAAACCTGGGGAGCACCCGACGCCACAAGAACTCCCAAGATCCTTTGTGTGAGGGTCCGAACTGTAGCAGAGTACAGTGACGGCGACTCTACAAATAAGGGGCTTTGTAGGAGCTGTGAAGATATGAGTGAGACAGACAGGCAGCCAGGCAGGGACACAGGCTGCAGATCTGTGTTTCTACCCGTCTGTCTGCTGAGCATCGAGTCGAGAAGAATGTCTGCTACACAGCCTACATCTCCCTCAGTCAGGTAGGGAGCGATCAAAGGCAAGTTGGCTGTGACAACATACCAGTGTGCTACATGGTAGGAGCTGGCGTTGACACTTCCTATCTGCCTGTCCCAGACCTGCTCTTCGTCCAAGCTGACCCCAAACTCTTCTCTAGCTAAAATAAACTGGGCTGCCTTGCTCAGCAGCGCCGCAGTAGCGGGCTGGGCAAGTAGGTGGGTGTCCAACAGCGCTTTCTTCAGCTGTTGCAAGGTGAGGAGTTTGAGCAGCAAACAGCTCACAGGGCTGCAGAAGGGGCTTATGGGAGAGGGCAAGAGTCTGCCTGGCAAAATCTCACCAGAGAGGAGAGCTTCCATGTGGGTTTGGACTAGAGGTCCGACAGGGACTTCATCCTCACTCTGGCTTGGAGCTTGGGTTTGGGCCAACTCTAGAGATGTATATTTGCTACAGTTGATATGGAAGAGCGTGTCCACTTCCACCCAAGTGTACCTGAGCAGGAGAGCTGCTTCCTGGGTCTTTTGTTTCCACAGGACCTCTGATTCTGGGTCTGAGGCGTTGTTTCCTTCTGTTTTGTCCAAGGTCTTTGCATTTAAATCTATATCGGTGTCTAGGCCTACATTTGAGTCCTTCTTTTCTGACGAGACCACTTGTAGTAAAGCCTTGACCACCTGCCCCATGTCCTCCATCAGGCTGTGAGTCTGTCTCACTAAAGGCAGAGGAGACGTGTTGTCCACAGTCTTCAGACTGAACAACACAGCATGAAGGAGCTGGCTGTGGGAGAGGAGCTTCAGGGACGCATCTACTCTCTTTCTGTCGAGAGCTCCCTTTCCTCTCTCTCGGTCCATCTTTCCTCCTGTATTCTCTCCTTTGTCACCTCCTTCTATCTCCATCTCTTCATCTTTTCCTCCTCCTTCCATCGCCATTTTCTCCTCCTCTTCCACATCCAGGTCAGGCAGCACATACGTTCTGATGCTTGCCAACACCACAGAGCAGATCTCCAGGCCCTGAGAAGGAGGCGTGTCAAGAAGACAAGTCTTCAGGGAGGCGCAGACGCCCTCGGTCAGCAGAGGAGGTCGGAGGTGATCTAGGGCGGGCCAGCAGACGATGGAGAGGAGCTCGGAGAAGAGACGAGGCAGCTGGCGAAGCTTCGTGTAGGTCTGGAACAGGCTACATACTAACAGCTGTTGGGGATAAAAAAGAATTATTAATATAATTATCAATAATAAAATAATAATAAAATAATTAATATATTGTATATATAATATTAGCAAATTATTAAACTTTTTTAATCCCTCTACATATACTGTTATGATAGGCCTCAAACTATTCAATTGCTACTATATTACGTTTATTTTGATTAACTACCATAAAAATAAAATAAAAAGGTAAATTAGTGCTTCTTAAAGACATTATTTATCCCGTCAGATGATTGTTGACGCTTCTCACCTTGTTTTTATATGGCAATACTGTTTTATGGTATCTTAGTGAGCTGTGCATTTGCAATCAATTGCAATCACATGGTTTTATCTTTACTGTTATGATTAGCGATTTATTTGCTTAAAATTTCTATTATTTTATGTTAAAAATAACAAAAATACTGTGTGCTATGCAATGGTTCAGTGAGATATGACCTTCATGTGTCTGCTACTGCAGGTCAGCCAGTGTGTTGATATTCCCTCTTTTCTAAACCATGTTTACATTGTCTGCCCGACTCTAAACTCCTCCCACAATCTGTTCACCTGTAGTGTGTGAGGTTTTTGATGGACAGGGGAGAGGAGTGATGGAGAGGTGCTGCAGGGGAGGAGAAATGTCTAGCTTGTTTTGAACTTTAATGGCTTATTGTTGCATATCGAGATGAAACTTGAAGCTTTAGATTTTGACGTTTAATTTACTATAAAAGGTTTAGGAAACCTTTTTACTACATATAACATGCAATATAGATTAACATTGATTCACTGATTGAATCCAAACCTGTCTGGCCCTCTGGACCTTGGACTCCATGCACTCCGAGTCGACCCAGGCTGATGACAACAACTGGTCCATGTCTGGTTCTAGAATCAGATGGTTCAGACCCAACAGGACCTTCAAACAGCAGTACCAGGCTGGGATACTGGAGGAAAGAAAACTGTATTTACACCGTGGGACCTAGCGCAACACTACATGAAGAAAAGTTAACATGAAGTGACGCCTGGCTCATGATTAGTTTGGTATCCTACGGCTTCGCTCTGGAAAACATGACCACTAGACCACTTGCTTGGTCTCATCCCCTGATTAGAGAATAGAAGAGAACGGGAGATGAGGAGGTTACCTCGGCTGGGCCTGGTTGAAGAGTATTTGGACCAGTCCTCTGTAGAAGTTGAGTTGGACCTCTCCATGTCTGATCCTGTCTGCTGCTATGTTATAGATATCAGCCACCAGAGCCTGGCTTAGCAGGGCCTCCAAAGCCAACAGGGCCAGGCTCCAGCTCTCTGGAGAGCAGGACAGGGCAGCTGGAATAGAGTCTTGCCCAGCAGAGAGAGGAGTTGGCTTGGCTGCATCAGCGGGTGAGATAGGGACTGAGGAAGTGGGTCCCTCCAGGCTTATGTCTAAGGCATGGACCAGTCTGGTGAGAAAATAGAAACACAGCATCCTCTGTTCTTCCTCCTCTCCTACTCCACCTTTCCCGTAGTTTTCCAAACAAAGCTTAAAGAGCAAAGACAAGGCATTTGACTTCACAGCGTAATGTAAGGAGGACTCACAGTAGTCATGGGCACTCAGTTTGCCCAGTATGGTACTGACTGGCCTCAAGAGGCCCTTTACCCCTCCAGGACCACGTTTCCCAAAATCCTCCTTGTGTGGGAGGAGCTCTTCCTTGTAGGAGGTCAGGTGCTCTGAGGGGAAGAGAGCTAACTGGAGGATGGAGTCCATTTTATTGCGGATGTCTCTGCTCAACTGCTGTCGGAGACGCAGATGTGTGTGAGAAGGTGTGTGTTCCCCAGAAGTCAGGAGGTGTCTGAGTAGTATTATGGGCTGTATCAGTTGGTTTGTTACTATGGTATAGACTCGATTTGGATTGGCTTGTTGGCGTTGAACTGACAAATAACACGTCAACACCTGAAGTAAAAGCTCATAAATATGATCTGATTGGTGGTTTTCCGGTGACTGGGATTGAGATGTATTAGGCTCTGTCATTGGCTGATCTGGGGGAGTTTCTATTAAGGGCTCAGACTGGGCAATATTGGAGTGTCTAGTAGACTGAGTTTGTAGAGACTCTGTCATTGGCTCATCTTGAGATGTAACAGATTCTGTGATTGGTTCAGGCTGTTTGTGGGCAGGAAGTGGTCCTACAAATGACGGTTGCTGAAGTCTGTGGCAGGCCAGAGAACAGAGCTTGGCCAGCAGATCTGCCATGAGCTCATACTTGGTAGTGAAGATGGATGAGAAGGCAGGAGAGGAGAGAACGGCTTTACACACACTCAGTAGTGTGGACACGCATACTGATGGCCCGGTGCCTACATACACACACTCCTGGAGACGGTCAAGTAGCACCTAGAGACACAAAGACAGGAAATGTTTGCCAGCAATACATAAATGCTTCAAAACCAATATCTACCGATAGGATAACTGTTCACACAATATTTTCCCAGTGGTAAAGATAAGGCTTCCCAAAACTTCATCTTGCTTTATGTCTTGATTTGTCTTGATTTACAACAATCATGTCAAGGGGTGTAGCTTGCATATGCTATAGCTAGAATGCATTTCTAGTTTAATGTTTGTTAAATGATATGGTTGGCTAGGCATGACTTTATACCTGTGTAAGACAGTTGTAGGCTATTGGTCACAAACTCTAAGGTTATGGAATAAATGCAAATGTTAAAAAAAATATTTGTATTGCCTTGTAACCACTACACCTTTTTGAGTCACCCAATGTTGCTTTTAGCATACTGTTGTCGTTGTACCTGTGCCATATTGGGCTTGAGGCTGATGGTTTTACCCTGGCTTAGGAGGGAGTGAAGCTTCCTGCTGTGGAGCAGGTCGTCAAGGTAACGCCATAATCCTTCTAGAACAGACTGAGAGAACTCCACCTTCTTACTGTAGAACCCTGTCAGAGCGTGTGTGGACCAATCTAAAAGCACCTATGAGGGAGAAAGGGAAGCAATTGATAGAGACAGATGTTAGAGATTCATGCAGTATTCTACCTCATTGTCCAAGACTCACTTGAAAAGGACATCATTATCTCAATATTACTAACCTAATCAACTTAAAGCTAGATAAAATACGTCGACATTGCACACCACATGTAGAAGATGTTTCATGACCTTGGGACCACACCAACCTATTGATAATACATTGTAAGATTTCATATATTATTTTATATTTCTAAGATTTCATATTAAATGGGTGTCAGTGGAAAAACAACTTAACTTTTCACAATTCCTGAAAGGTACACAGAGATTCAAAGTTTCAGTGTTACCTGTTCCTTGTTGGGCAACAAGCACTGGGAGGAGATCCAGGCAAAGCGTGCCAGCTTCAGTTTATCCTCCCATGGAGTCCCAAGACTCTTTAACTTCAAATGGATGCCTGAGTAGATGGCAGCCATCACTGCTGCTACACTCGATCGGGAGAAAAGGAGAGAGGAAGGTAGGGATGAATGAAGGGAACGAGAGCAATGGAGAAAAGGATTGGAAGGTATATGCATAAATGGAGAAATGCGCTCAGGTGTGAGACAGGACAGGACAGGACAGGACAGGATAGGAGGGACAGACAAGCTATCCAAATATTTTTCTGACATTCATCAGTGACACTAGAGGGTGAAACTCTAGAGTAGAAGTCAAGGCAGGGAAACGTGTCTTTATATGGCCATGAGACCTGAGTGTTCTCTTAAAGTGTCGGATATATTTGGGTCGAGGACCATAGATCAAACATTAAACAGTACTGAGTCCTGTCCTGCACACATCAGACGTGCTGATTTTACAAAAACAGCTTAAAATAATAAGGACTTAGAAAAATCCTCCTGGAACATATTCAGTCAACTTTATAGTTACTGAACAAAAACATTCTCAGCTTAAAACAGAGGATGTTTGAGCACCTCTGTATAAACAAGACTGTCTGATTAATTCTGACATTATTCAATAAAACCTCATTCATAAAACCAAATTATGTCATGCTGGGACGCTAATTAGTTAGCTTAGTCCAGCTACTGTAGCTAGTGCTAAAGACTTCTTCACATTTGTTAACAAGCCCAGTAGGACAAGCCGTTAGCACCTAGCTAAAGCTTTATTTCTATAACATTATTTTTCCTGAATCTGAGTTGAATCAAGTTTAACTTACTGCAATTAATCCCGCACGTGTCGCTATGTTGTCAGATTCTGACCTTTCAACCTTTCAACGTTCAACTTTCAACTTTGACCTCCGCGACCAGGCGCAAACAATCGAACGTTGATTTTTTCCCCCCCCCGCTCTCATTACGATTTTCTACTTTTTATATTTTTCCCACAGACCTAAACGATTATATAAAGAATATTTAAATCTTTAATTTAATTTAAAATATTTACAATTTTAAAAGAGGATTTTTTTCCCTGACGACGCGTTGGAAACGCTCAGAAACAGCTGCTTCGCGTCGATCGGTGTTCTCTTGGTTATGCCTGGGAAAGTTTCCTTGATACCAGCCATTGATTTGTCTCGTCTCTTCACACACACATATCGAAACCAGGGTCACCCTTTCTGTTTCTGATCTCTCTCTTGCTTTACCTAGGGCATTGTTGTTTTTTCCTGCGAGTTGTACTTGTCTTGAGTTGTACAGACTGTACTTTGTCTTGTGTTTGTTTTCCGGGAGGACCTCGGTGTGTTTTTGGGTGACAGATGGTGATGACAGGTTGGGTGTTGGTGTTTTAAACCAGAAGATAAGAGATAAAAAACCCAGATGATGTTGTGGAAAAGGCGGCTGTCTAGCGCAGATAAAAATTGACAATAACGGTCAAAATACCCAACAATGCACCATCCACCTTCAAACACAGGACTTGTGACAAGACTGATGGTTGATCCTGCAAGTTTTCTGCAAAGTGGACTTTTCTCAATCATGATGCGTTAATACAGTAGATAGAAGATATGTTTCTTCTGTGATCAGTCCACTCGATTCGGGATTTGCCTTGTCCGCTTTCCTCACTAAAAGTGACAGGACTGAAATCTGGCGATGCGACTTTTAATAATAGATGTGTGGAGGTGCAGGAGCGGGCTGCGTTTTCTGCAGCGCAAGATGACGAGCACCTGCGTCCACGGGCCGCCGTGGGTGAAACACGGGGAGATCCACGCCGCCGGGCTGCGGGGTGAGAGAGAAAAACGTCCGGACCCTCCTCCGACCTGTGCTCTGTCGTCGCGGAGGGCCTTCAGGTCGGTCCCGTCCCACGCAGCCTCGCCCGGAGGAGTGTTTTCTCGGGGTTGTGCGCCCACGCGGCCGTGGACGGTCACGCACACGTCGGTCGCCTTTCACAGCTCCTCGACCGACTCTGGGAAATCAACGGCGTCAAAGACGCGGATAGACGCGGAGACTAATCAGACGCCGACCTCTGTTCCCCTGGAGGACTTTAAAAGGATTCTGCACCTCGCCCACCCTGAGAGATGGAGACTGGCCAGTAAGTTTTTTCCTGGCTGACTTGGCTGAGTATATATTGGTGCACCCGTCTGGGCAATCATGTGCCATGGAGGTGCCAAGAGGCTGCAGGTTTTCATTCTAACCAAACACAACACTGGTCGTGATTTCACTAATCAGCCCCCTCCTCTCTTGTCAAAGATGTGCCAATCAGTGAAATCACCTGGTGTAGTGTTTGGTTGGAATGAAAACCTGCAGCCTCTTGGCCCTCCATGGCACATGATTGCCCACCCCTGGTCTAAATTATCTGTCTATTCGCCAGACTGTCGCTGTGTATTCTCGTATGTCTGTCTACCTGTTGGGCAGCTGACTACTTGTCATTCTGACTTGTTTGTCTACAGGTCTGTGTGTGCACATGTCGGTCTGGCAGGTAGATATAGACTTATATAGAGTTCTCTGAATACCTTACTCGGTAAGGTACAATACAGTAAGGCTTACTGTATTGGATCACCTGTTGACACTGTGGCTGTTTTATCCTCTCCTGCCCTCTTTCCTTGATTGTTAGCAGCTACTCTGTAATCTGCGCTGACCTGATGTGAACCCGGCTTAGCCACACAGGAATGCTAACATCTACTAGGTAGTACCCCAGTTACCAAGCAAGGACTGCCCTGCTCCTCTCCACCCTCTTGACCCTGCTGTGGAGGGCTCTCTAAACTGTTAATGCTTAAAAATTGATCAGCCCAAATAAAAGGAAAGATTTGCTCCAGCGTACGACTTGATCTGTGAGCCAGGGAGTCACCAAACACCTTTGTTTAGAGGTTACTGGAACCCTCTAAGAAAAATCACAACCTTTTGCAAGTTTGAAAGTGCAGCCCAAGTGCGCACTGTATATAATCATTGGAATAATGTATGTGAATCTTCTTTTAGAGCAGATCTTTACTGTAATTATTTTCTCATGTTCTATCCACCCCAGCTGCAGTCGGCTTCCTATGCGTCTCCAGTGCGGTGACCATGTCGGCTCCATTCTTCCTCGGTAGGGTCATTGACACCATCTACACCGCTGGAACAGACATGGAGACAATGACGGCTTCCCTGACATCGTTGTGCATTATGCTGGCGGGAGTGTTCCTCTGTGGTGGGGCGGCCAATGCTGCCAGAATTTACCTCATACAGGCCTCAGGTGAGACGGGAAAGAGGTTGACTACACACACACATGCAGGAGTATGTGGGGGAAAAACACTTCAAAATTAGACAGCAGACCAACCATGCAGATATACATAAATCCCCAACAGACATATTAGACACAAACTCACTGGTGTTTCTTAACGGGCCAGCAGATTGTGAAGGACCTGAGTAAACTTTCAGTTTCTATCTTCTCCATCTTTCTCCCTGACTTCTTTTTTTTTCTCCCTCCAGGCCAACAGATTGTTCGCAATCTTCGTGCCTCGCTCTTCTCCTCCATTCTGAGACAGGAAGTGGCATTCTTTGACCAATCACGGACCGGGGAGCTCATCAACCGCCTCTCCGCTGACACGACAGTGGTCGGCCACTCTATCACAGACAACGTGTCAGACGGCCTGAGAGCCGTCGGCCAGGCCGCCGCTGGTGTCAGCATGATGGTAAGAACATCCCTCGGAGAAGGTCAGCCGTGATTGGTCAGGATAGATTAGGGTTGGTAGTTCTCCAGGGCAGCCATTGGTTACTGTCACTGGGTTAGTTACTGGGTAAGGTTCTTTCGTGTAGGTGGTGATGTTTGTTATGAGGAAGTACAAGTGATACTTCCTGCTATTCTATTGTCTACAATATTCCATTCTGTTCTTTTCTTATGTAAGGTATGCCTCTCTATTGTTAGACTCTACCTTTTAAAACAGGTTTTAAAAGACTTTGCTTTACTACAAGGAAATGGATAGCTTCTGTGTAATGACTACCACGCCCCTGGATAAACTTTGTGCAGCAACAATACAGTTGGTAGAGAGAAAAACTCCACACATGATCAGTGTTTTTATGTTTTTTGATGAGCTTCTACTCAAAACAAGCTCCTACATCCTCCATCTACGCATACACACTTAACTGTGCTCTATTTTCTCTTAATTTCAGTCTTTTTTTTATTCTTTTTTAATTTTTTATTCTCTTTATTCTTTACTGCCTCTCCTAGTGTTACCATTCATAGACTAGAGATTAGTAGAGTTCAGAGACTAGAGATTATTTATTATTTTCTATTTTGTCCTTAACAGGAAGTAAAGTTATTTCATGGTACAATGACCAGTAAAGAAAACAAATAAGCTGGTGGTCATTACTGTTCACTTTCATTAATATTTGCCTGTAAACAGTAAACCAGATGATTTGAAGTAATTTGAGTTACATTTCTCCTCTTCTTCTTTGCTTTCTGCCTACCTCCCTCTCTACCTCCCGTCTTTTTCCTGTCCACACATCTCTTCTTCTCTTCCATCAACTCCGCTCTTTATTCCCCTCTCTCCCTCTAGTTCTACGTTTCTCCCACTCTAGCAGGCTTTGTATTGCTGATTGTGCCTCCTATGACTGGCCTCCTTATAGTCTACGGCAGATACCTGCGCTCCATCTCCAAACGCACGCAGGACGCACTGGCTGAAGCCACGCAGGTATCGTGCTAAACACACGCGCAGGTTAAAGACCCGACCAAAACAGAAGTCGGAGATCGGTTCATGGTGTGTGGCTCTCATGTAAGATAAATATGAGTTAGAGTTGAACAGAGTGGGAGGGAGTGGACACGACAGTACTTGTATTGGTGCTTATACTAACCAACTGTTTAACACCATCAACCGATTGCACAGTAGTTGAGGATGTGTCAGTGAGGAAACTGTGATGAAATAGAGTTGAAACAGTTGGGTCATTTAGAGTTTACAGTTAGGCCTTTTTTTTTTCTTTTTTTTTTAATAGCTAGCATGCTACGCTGTGGTAAAGACAAAGTTTGTATGCACTGGGCCCTGCAAAACATTTCAAGCTTTCTAGGAGTTGTCAGTGAAAATGTTACATAACTCGCTGCAGCTTATCTAGTCAACACAAATATTTACCAATTTACAAAAATATTTACAAATAGAGCGGATACAAATGATTTTGGGCGGTTATGGATACAGATTTCACAGTGCGCTTCTGTCCAGCTAGATCTGAAAGAGGCTAGAGGCTCAACCCAGGACGTGTTCAGCTGTATTAGGTCTCATTACCCAGGACACTTCAAAAGATGACTATTCCTGGTGAATAAAGGCGGAGGCTCTGAGGAAGGTGTATAGCTGAGATTTCAGCCATCTCTCATTTCAAACCTCTGAATTACTCTTTGAAGGCCAAATTTTACAGCTGTTTTCCAAGGAGTTGTCCATTGTGGCAGTTGTCAGACTTTTGCCAGGAAGGACACTGGAGAGGGTATGCTGGTTCTGGCTTGTAGGTTTTATTTGGCATCAAAATCAACAAGATACACTATGATAAAACTCATGCTAAAATAAGTTCCACAGTTTATGCAAAGCCTCCCCAGTCAGGGATAAAACTAACAGCCTAAATACTGTATGAGGCTTTACCACTTCCTATGGCGCTGTGTGTAAAGGCATGGCTGTGATGTTTTGCATGAGCACCTACTGCAAGAGACACGTAAACAGACAGACAGACAGGCTCCTTCCTCCTTCCTCCTCCCTTCCTGCCAGAGCTCAAACCCCGCCCACTGACTCTTTATATTAGGTTATTCAAGTTCAAAGTTTATTGTCATGTGCACATTATAACACAGGGTCATTCTGAACAGTGAAAATCTTAAGACATGGCGAGTATCAACTACATAGTAGGCATAGACAAAAACAAAATATATAAAATGGCAAAATAAGATAAGTAAGATAAATCTGTGTACTAAGTGTTAGGAGAGTCACAAATAAGGGCAAAAAGAAGAGAGGTTAAAGTTGTGCATAAACAGTAATACAGTAAAATACAATAAAGAATACAAATGCAAACTGGGTTTTCTATATATTGTCAAATTTCCTTCACAGTTATTTGTATTGTTACCTCATCTTATAGTCGCTGCAGCTGCATATATCTGTTATGTTGTAATTTCCGAGATAATATACTAACAAAATGGTGTTTGTGTCTTTTCTCGTCCCAGCTGGCAGAGGAGCGTATCAGTAACATGCGAACAGTCAGGGCGTTTGGCAAAGAACAGTCAGAAGTCAACACATACAATGAGAAGATAGACCATGTCCTCAGCCTGGCCAGGAAGGAGGCTTCACTGAGCGCTGGTTTCTACGGAGTGGTGAGTGTGTGTTTGAGTGTGACCTCACTTTAAAGAACTGTTGGTTGTAGTCTGTTGGAGTTTCTTGCCTCCTGGTGTTGCAAACGTAATCCACAGAGTTGGGACATGAACACAGGCTTCTACTTTTTTAACCTCTGTGTTAGAGGGTTCACAGTTTTATCCTGTGCTACTATGCTAGTATTACTATATATTATGCAGTCCTTTATTCATTTATTCAGGCAATTTAATTGTCAACAAATTGTTTTTGTGTGTGTGTGTGTGTGTGTGTGTGTGTGTGTGTGTGTGTGTGTGTGTGTGTGTGTTGCAGACGGGTCTCAGTGGTAACATCATGATCCTGTCAGTACTGTATAAAGGAGGCCTGCTGATGGCCAACCAACACATGACGGTGGGAGAGCTCTCATCTTTCCTCATGTACGCCTTCTGGGTGGGCATCAGCATTGCAGGTAACACACACACACACACACACACACACAGTTTCTGTATTTATTTCTTGATTTGTATGGCTTTTGAGTTGTGTGTGATTTCTAATGTCTTGGTCCAATCTGTGTTTGGTGCGTCAGGTATGAGTTCCTTCTACTCTGAGCTTATGAAGGGTTTTGGAGCAGGTACCAGACTCTGGCAGCTACTGGACAGAAAACCTGAGTTCCCTCTAAATGGTCAGTGCACAC
>OMKK01053706.1:0-12719 GCA_900302305.1 Polymixia japonica
AGAATGCAATATGTATGGAATGACAACAGGCCTCGAGTGCCGATTGATAATTCAAGTCTGTTTAATTAAATGCCTTTGCAGTCTGCAATGCGAAACAAAACAAGTTGGCCTACATAATGCAGTGATTTGAATATGTTATTTCACCGAGCATAATAAGTAGTTATATGATAAGCAGTGTGACAGGCCCTGCGTGTCAACAGATAGCATCAGCATATCTGTGTGTGTGTGTGTGTGTGTATTTATCTAACTGTTGCATATGGATGAACAACAGTGCGGGAGAGTATGTGCACACATATTTGTGTGTGTGTGTGTGTGTGTCAGAGGTACAGAGCATAGTATAATTCCTTGTTAGTCCATCTCATTCATTACTAGAGTGACACCTACTGGCTATACGTTGGCTCTAGGTCCGGTCATTGTGAAGAGTCTTTGGTCAGACAGGCTCCAGTTTACTCCTGTCGGCTGTACTTGTATGTGAAGAACATATTTAACTACACGTAAAGTGAGGCCGTTACAGCACATAAGGTGTGACATACGTGTGTAACGTGACATATGGTTGTGTGAATCATTATCAAATGTTATTATCAAATGTGAAGATGTGGGGTGTGCTTGGCCTATACAAGATAGGGATCTCTGTTCCCAGGACCACTGAGGACACCCCTTGTAGGGGTGTTGTAACATGTTAGCAGGGCTCAGGGTGACCAGGTGTCTCGCTTTATGCCATTTTGATTGGCTCTAGTTTTCAAAAGTCAAACCACTGCAGGACAGGCGCTTTTCTAAAATTTGGCTTTTATCCAATGGCTGTGAAGAAAGCAGGGAAGGCTGTCATCACTGGGTTGTGTCTGATGTCAATCAAACTGCGCACACGTGGGTCAAGTGCAGGTTGACCTGTCACAGTCTTCACTGCACCCAACGGGGGGAATTGTGACTCGCAATATGTAAGCGAGTCTAAATAGATAGACATATAAAAACTTTTAGAGTACCTCTCAGCATTGGTAACGTGTCCCACACAAACATACTCTTTGTCCCAGATTTGGTTTTATTGGGATCTGGTCACCTCAGGGCTCCTGGGCCTGCTTTTGTCAGGCAGGCTGTTGAGGACATTCACAGACACGTATGATCAGTTCAGGGTTACTGCGGAGGTCTGAGGGGTGAGGAAGTGTATCCATGGTGACTGACTTATCTGCATCCTCCTTGTGTTTCCTGATGAGGTGTTGCTGCCCTGGGTGGGTCAGTGAAGGACTGAACGAATCACAGAGAGCACCGCGTAATCGCATTGAGTAGAAGGCTCAGGTACCCAGGAGTGATCTGCGTGTGTAGTGTCTGTGAAGGTATGTGAAATGTTAACATCACCATAACCTCGTGTCCAGGACGGGGAATAGGGTGTTGTGTCAGGTGTGCCGCCATGCTGTTGTTTGTGCTGCTGTGTTGGGCTCCAGCATCTCTGGAGTCTGGAAGTCCATCCGTTGCAACCCAGCAGAGAACCCTCAGCCTCAGACGAGCTTTCCTGGGTCTGGATAAGTGTAACGCCTGTGTGGGAACCTCTATATGCAAGAAGCTCTTCAAGGACCATATCAGGTGAGCCTAATTGCATCTGAAATTTAGAAAATGCAAACTAGCAATGCAGAATTACTTAAATAAATGCACCTAAAGCATAATCAAGTCATTAATTATTCAGGTAAAAAACTAAATTAATTTACTTTAATAAGTTTAATCAGTATAGTACTTTTCTAAAACAAATAGTTACAAAGTGCTTCACAGTCAAGACTAACAAAAGACATAAGGCTACACAGGATGCAAACCCAGGTTATGGTAAGTGGTGATAGTTGGCATACGAACAGTTAAGGAGGGGTGCAAGGGTGGGCTGGGGTTGCTGGTTCTGCTGCTTGCTGACTGGTCAAAATTGCTTTATTTTTGGGATGGTTGTTAACTGTACAACCCTCTTAACCTGGACGTCAAAGGTAGGTGAGCATCATTAAACTGTAAAAAAAAAAAAAAAAAAACTTCAACACTTTTTACAATTTTTCAAATTGTATTCTGTATTTCTGTATTTCTGGAAATGAAAATTGATATTTTGTGACATTATCCATAAAAATTCCATCCGTTGCATACGCACTCTTCAATTCCCCGCTTTGGAATTTGGTATTTTCTGAAATGTTATCTACCTCTGACTTCTACTTTATGAAGCAAAGTTAGAAAAAAAAAAAACAACAACAACACAAGACTGACACCACAGTTTTCAAAGAAATGACAGAAAAGAAAAAAACCCTCATAAATAAATGAAGTGGGGTTCAGTTGAAGTGTCTGACAGCCCAGCAGAACCAGCCGACCACATGTGGATGTGATAATGGAATAACTCTCAAGCACAATGCCTACTAGTCTACTACAGAACATGAACGAGGCCACGCTCTCAGCTCGCCGCATTACATGAGCACAATAGATGTCATTTTGCCGTCCATCAAACATTTTCAACTTCTGAGTAAAGATTCAACTCCAAGATATGTCTAAGATATTGTCCGATGATTTTGGCCAAAGAAATGTGTTATGAGCTTAGTATTCAAGCATTTTTCTCACATGCTAAGGATACTGTGACGAAGACAAGGTTGTCACATCAACAGCTCATACCACACAATGGCCCAACACCAACTGTCAAATCTCTGCTGTGTGCCAAAGATAATATTTCCATTTCCTCTGTCATCCCATAGCCAGAAAAACAGTACTCAAGTGTAGCCAGTAGTGAACGTTTGAAGGCTCATTCCAATCACCCGAAACTTACGCCAGCAACATAATAAGTGATAAAGCAGCTCTGATTGCAATCAGTATAATGCTAAAATTACTAACATACTACTTAAGCCATATCCATTTATATTCTCCAAGATTTGATTGGTGGATAGCCCCAGAACAAGCTGTCCCATTGGATGAAAGGCAGATAATCCTGGGGAACCTCACAGATGATTCGATGAGCTGGCGTCCAATCCTCCTGGCCTTCCTTTCTTCTCCCCATCAACACAACTTGTCTGACTGTTTCATCTGTGGCTCTGCGGGCAGGCGGGGGCCCTGCAGTATAGAGGCTGTTCTCAGAGCTACTCCCCGTTTCCAGAGGTGGAGACAGTCTCACCTGCTGCTGCCTCACATGGTTCAGGTATGGATACACACAAGAGAGCAGGGATACACAGGAACAATCCACATCGTTTCTATTAAAATGTATGATTTAAGGGAAAGGAAAAACTAGTTTAAATATACATAATATGCATAATACACAAGGAAATGTCAATAAAAGAAGTTCAACAGATAAACTGATAAAAGATTTATGAAAATAAATATTGAAATCCTTAATTAAAGTCAATTACCGTTCAACAGTGAAAGGACAACGATCTATTTTAGTGCTGTTCTTTAGTCGTTAGAAATCAAAATACTGTATCTTGAGTATAGATGATGTTCCCTGCCTCCTTCCAGGGCCTGGCTCCTCCCCTGCTGCGCTGCCCCTCCCAGAGGCTGCTGGACAGGGTGGTGCGTCGGTACGCTGAGGTCGCAGACGTCGGAAGCCTTCAGATGAAACATTTCAGTGAAAAAGACAAACTCCGCCTCCTCTTCACCCTCGCTGTCAGTCAACAGCCGCTCATCCTACAGGTAGCCCAGCGTGGTCCTGGGGCCACTAGCAGGGCCTACGTTGCTCATCCTTATGGACCGTCACAAACAGAATTCTTCTCATCTCTTTATCTCTTGTCCTGTCCTGTCTAATTTTACCCAGATGTTCCCAAGCACAGAGGGCTGGCCTTTCCCCCGCTACCACGGCGCGTGTGGCAGGCTGATGGTGTGGACGAGCTCCAGGCCTCTGTCTGGCCTGTATGGGGCTTCCATGGAGCAGAGGGTAGACGCAGCCTACCAGCTGATACAGCTGACGCAGGGCCTGGGCTCCAACAGCCTGGGCTTCAGGCTCTACTACACTCGGCTAGAGGAGGACATGTTTGGGGTGTCCTGGGATGGCAAAATGGTTATCAGTGATGCCAGCACCTTAGGAGTCTTGGATCTGGTGCAAGGTGAGAGGAGGGTTGCTGACTAGACCTGTATGAGGTGTTACGTTAGAGGCTGGAGGTACTCAACTCAAAAAACAAAAAGTAAGGTTCAAAGGGCTAAAAATAATGGCCGAAACTTGAAGGAAGCTAATATGCTCAAAATATGAATGTACTGTTTCAATATTCAGCAGTGACAATGATTGTGTTTTGGCAATACAGCATTCATCAGCATAACTGAAACATGGTGATTGTCACTGATAAATAAATCCTTCATTTTTCCAATGTGTTAGCTTTTCTTTCCAGCTTTTGCATCACAACATGGCAGTGGGGTATATTTACCTCGTGTCAGACCCAATTATGTGCATGAGATGTGGTAGCATGCAAAAAAAATCAAACAACAAATATATCTACAAGTTTATCAGATCAGGATGCCAATCAAGAGCCCCTCATTATTCCATGAGTCTGTTAAATCTTTTTCAAGCCATTCATTACAACGGAGGAAGTACACGCTCAATCTGTTCCTCTTTTATAAACGGTTGATTGACAAAGTTCCTCTTTTCCTCTCCAGTAAACCATGGCATCATTAGGGTTGTTTTTAGTATGATAGTAAAATCTGCTGCAGCAGAACCACTTCCATAAAAAGTGTACGGGCTCCCACACACAGTTTAATTACCACAGATGATAACCTACGGAGACAGGTTCAGAATACAAAACGATACCAGCAGATCAAATAAACACAACCTTGATACGGATAAATGATCCAAACATTAGTCAAGACTTTGATCCCTGCATCATCTTTGCTCAGTTTTATTATTTATTCCAAAGGTTGTTTTTTTTTCCGATCCAAACTCATAGACAGAATCACAGACAAAAACAGTTCCCCACTGGAGCCGATCGACTGATGCACCATGGGAACATTTAATGAGGCATCATGTCTTTGTTACTGTGCAGGAATCTAACTGTGATATTTGTACAGTGAATTCTATACAGTGAAATTTCATGGCTCAATTTGAAGGGCTAATGGGCATCTCTGAAAGCTGTGAGCCAACTTGGCGCACACTAATTCAGCGATGTTGTAAAAATGACTATCATGGAAAAAAGACAATGGGAACTGGCTTTGAAGTTGCTTGAATCAAAGTGGCCACTTGCGTTTGTTCAGGCTTTATAGCCTCCATAGTTTGCTACATACATCATTGCATTGTACAAAATAACATACACTTTCGTATGGTGTAAATTGGATTTCTTCCTTTGCTATAGCCAACGTTTTTTTTTTTTTCTTCACTGCAAATGACCACAGTGCAGGAAGTAGTCTGTATGTTTGTTGCTTGGGCAACATGTCCTTCATCTGTGTGCCATTTATATTGGTCTCACTCACACAGTAGTCTAGTTGAGTCTATCATTGGGTTTTAGTTCAGGTCACATAAATATATATTGTAGTGCTGTTGTATTTTGTGGACCTGCAAGTTTGTGTTTGGAACTGTTGTCCTGGTCAGAAATGTGATGACTAATTGAAAGGTCAAGATATTTCATACAACCAGCAAGATAACACTAGAGCAAACCATAAACCTTTTGTAACATAAAGTCCCACACACATTTATATGATATATATTTGTGTGTATGAATTAGCTTATGTTACAACAACTTTATGGTTGATATTAGCTTACAGCGTAGGTTATATATTTTTACACATTAAAACAGTAAGAGTTTAGGTGTGCTTGGTAAATTATCTTTGGTAGCTTTTTTCCTTACAGTCTAGCAAACACAAAAGAAGGCTAAGTAAGATGGACAAATGGTGTTCATGAACTTGTCAATACCTTTCTGTATTCCTCAGTCTGAACATAGGAAAGGAGGTGAAGAGGTAATGATGGTATTTGGACAATGAAGATTAGAGAATGGTTTCAGTGTCTCTCTCATCTAGCCATCAACTGTCTTGACGTGGTGCTTGTTCTCCCGTCAGGATTAGCAAGGAGCACAGTAATCTCCCCATTGCCTTGTCATGTCCATCTTGACCATTACCTGATACTGTCAGTCCCCATGTTCCCTGTCTGTCCAGGTATTCCCCCTGATCCTCCTTCTCCTTCAGGCCCAGAAGAGGATGTCTTTTCCTGCCTGGGTCAGGCTGTATCCCCCTGCACGCGGCCCCCACCATGCAGTTCTGTTCGTCCCTCCCAGAGCTTCACCCTGCTCTGCACACATCTCCTGCCCAAGCTGCTGCTACCTACCAGGGAGAGGCAGGCAGGACACGGTAGGCCAAGTCTGCATGGCTGCTGCTGTTGAACGGTTATAGATATACACTATACATTCTGCTGCTAGAGATGCACCAATATTAATAGTCATATATCATATTGGTACTGTGTATCAGCAAATACAGCGAAACAGCAATGTTGGTGCTCCGCTAGCTATCGCAGTTTTGCCATTTAGGCTAATCTGTTCCCCTATTTTGACACCTAGTGGTCTTGGTAACGTGTACTGAATTTCTATCCTTATCAGAGTTTGATACTCAAACAGACCACCTTGCTAGTGGCGTGCCGCTGCTGTTGCAGGTGTGTGCTGACACAAACCAACCTGACTGGAAGATTCTTTGGGCGGTTCAGGCCTTGAAGGACAGTCTGAGACCACTGAGGCCCTGTCACAAAGACTACGCGTACAAGTACCCAGAGTGCCGCTATGATCAGGGATACTGAGCCATACCTGGACAGGATGTTAAAAGTACTGTGCAACTGTGTACCTGTAGTTCTTGGAGATGGTGGGATTGAGCCAGGAGATACTGTAGGATTACCAAAATCAAACCAGAATCTACCCAGAACCAATTGGCCTTCACCTATGGCTAAATAAAAACTCAACACGAATGTAAAAATATACTGTAACGGGATAACATCTATATAATAAAGTTGAAGTTGTCTGCGTGTCTGTGTCTTTAATGCACGCCCACACCGCAGGTTGGATTGGGCTGAAAATTTGTATGGTGGTGTTATTTTCTAGGGAAGGTCACGAGTAGGTCAAAACCCAGGCCACGCCCCCATAAAATTACAATCTACGCATGTCTGTGTGTATTTAATGCACATCCACAACCCAGATTGGATTGGGCTGAAAATTTGCATGGCGGTGTGTTATGATCCAGGGAAGGTCATGGGCAGGTCAAAACCCAGGCCACGCCCCCATAAAATTACAATCTATGCATGTTAAATATTGCCGCCATTATCACTTTTGTTTTCTTAAGGACATGAAAATTATTATCCATACAGGATTGCCATCCTTTTACATTAACTTATTTTACATGAACACAAACATTGCTTGGTGAATATTTTTTTGCTGTGTGCAATGCCGGGTACATTGCTAGTGTAAAATAAGAACAAGAGAGCCAAATATGTAAATAAAGACAGTTTTGTTTATTGACGCATAAAACATCCTTCAAACAATAAAACCTCTGTACAATGCTTACTAAGCAGTTTTATTTATATAGAAAACGTACGAGGAGCCGTGCTTAAAATGACATGGCTCCTTCAAATTTAATGGCAGGTACTCTGGAAAAAAAATTACAGCATTCCATCAACAAATATTTTCAAGCAATAAATATGCATTTATAAATAGTGTAAATTTACATCAAAATTAGAAAAAAAAAAAACTAAAGTTTACTCCTTTGCCCATGTGCAACCCATTTTCTCTGTGACTTGGCTGTTGTCTCTCTCCACATCCTATTTTTTTGACCCAAGGAACCAAAAACATGGTTTCAAGAAAATAAGATTAAACATGAAACCAAGAAAAGGGGGAAAACTTTGCAATCAACATGTCACTCAACTTTTCACATTACAAAACAGTTTTCTTCTGTTCCTGACCAAGGAGACGTCTATCTATCTAACATACAAAAGACCAGCTATGCTAGTTACTCATCTCAGGTGGTGGTGGTGGTTTTGGGGGGGGGATGTCGGACAGAATACAAAAATGGAAAAGAAAAAAAAAAAAATCAAGTCAGTAGTCTTTGTGTGATGTTGTTGCCAGTTGTCACATAATATATACAAAACTTTTTTTCTTTTTTTTTTTCATTACTTTTTTGGGGTTTTGTGTGTTTTCTAGAATAGTCCAGCTGGGCCAGCAGTAGAACAGTCTGGTCATGGTGACAGGAGAGGCTGCCATCCCCCTCCAGTCCACTAGGGGGAGACACACCGCTCTGGGCAGGTTGCATAGACACACAGCTTTCACACAGCTGCCTTATGGGATAGCTACAGAGCGCAGTTGGAGGACTGGCGGCTAACTTCCTGAATATCAGAAACAAAAAAGGTTTGCGGAGGGTTCCGTTAAGTCCGTTAGAAATCTAATTGTCCTTCAGAACAATAGAATGTTACCATCAAGAGGAGGAAGGCAGAGGACTAGCCTGTGGAGAGGAAGAGGAAGAAGAGACGAAGCTTTACATTTTAATTCATGTTCCAGCCTGTAGTCACATTCCATCTATTCTGCAAGTGTTTAGTCCTGAAACCTTGCCCCATGAATGTCAAAACATTGACTTGACAAGAAAAATAGAAATCATGTTAAAATGTGAATATAAAATAAATGTTAAAATGAATCTCCTTTGGTCTCATCAAGGGTACCTCATAAAAGAGTCAGCGAACACAGCTAGAGAAATGAGAACTAACGCTAGCCTTGCGGGTGTGACTGCCTTCCTGCTTCATACTCACAAGTGTGAACTGGTCATAGACCTGCATGAGGTCCTCTATCTTGTACTGCTCCAGCACCACAAAGTTGTCCAGGTTCGTGCTGCCCCTGCGAGCACAGTCCTGGCAGTGCACCACGTATGTTTTCCTGCTGTTGCTCTCACTGGTGACAAACAGCAGGTCGAACACCTCCACCTGGGTACAAGAGGCACAGAGCAGTGGTTTACACTGGGTTTGTCTGTGGGAGGCGGGAAAAAACACCAACTGCCGTCTTCCCACAGCGTCTTACCCAAACCTGGTGCACCTGTGGCAGGTCTAGATGGCATACAAGTCATGTGCAAGCTGTGATGTGTGTGTGTGTGTCTACCTCACAGATGCTGCAGTAGTGTGCTGGCTCGTCCCGGGTTCTACCGTGCCACACCAGCTCTTTCCCTGCCGCCAACAGTAGCTCCCGCAACATCTGACACTGCTTCAGAGTCCGCAGCAAGCAATACCTAGCGCGTGCACACACACACACACACACACACACACACACAGCAGTGAAGACATTAGTAGAGCATTACATTATTATTCAAACCAAGAAAGAGACTGAACATAAAAACGTTAAGAGCCATGTCATCTGGCCATATTAGTCTTTACAATTTGAAAGCAAGACGGTGTGCATGTTCTCACTTGATCATCTCAAAGAGCTTGTGGTCAGACACTTTGATGTTCCTGGCCATGTTCCAGGAGAGGTGGATCATGGGAACGATAGATTTGACACTCTGCAGTTTGTTCCACTCGTAGCGCTCCACTGCCAGCTTATACTGATGGGCTGAGGAAGACAGAATGGAAATACCCTTTATTTTCATATCTATAAATCAACTTTCAGCACTACACTGTTTCATATTTATACAGACACACACACACACACACACACACACCTGGGGGTTTGCCAGCACATCCAACTTTATTTCCCTATAGTCAACTGCCAGCGGTGGACATGGTATTGAGCAGCCTAATCCATAAACACCTGCAAATCCTTCATCCCAGACAGTCCCATTCTCACCTGTGAGGGGTCCAACGTTCCATGCAATGTTGTTGCACCAACCGATGGCCTGGACCCAGTGGACGGTGCCTGTGTTGAGCCACACCAGGTCCCCTGGACGTTGGATGAACCGGTACACCGGCACGTTGGCCTCATACAGGTCCTCCAGGTTGGGCCACCAGGAACCCATCAGGAAGTTGATGTTGTTTCTGCAGGAGAGGGACACACACATAGAGTTGTAAGTGTCAAACACGGATACTCAACACATTACATGCAGACAAAGTTATGAAAGGTTCGGAGCAAAGTTATGAAAGGTTCTGGTGACATACTTTTCACAGAAGTCGTTGATGGTTCCCCAGTATGGCTCTGGCACAGCAAACCACTCACAGTCCCCGGGACCAATGTTGATGTTGACTGAACAGAAGTTGTTGTTCTCTTGGTGACCTAAAAAGGAGGACACATTACAGTTACAAGTGATCAAATCAAATCAAATCAAACCAATGTCAAAACAGCTGACTTAAATAAAACGTTGTTCTGTTATGTGTGTGTGCGTGTGTGTGTGTGTGTGTGCGCTTGTGCTTATATGTGTGTGTACCTGGCGTCCTGCTCCCAGGAACCTTCATGTAGAGCTGGACAGTGTTCATGCCCAGGATGGTGTGTCCTACATGGCTAAGCAAGTTGCCAGCCGACACCACCCTGGCAAAGGCCGGCAGCTTAGTCAACTCCTGGAGCTGCTGCTTCCACCTGCAGAGGTCAAAGGTTGTAGGTCAGCACTGTTCCACTGATGAGACGGAAAACACGTCCGCTGCCTCCCCGTCCAGGTGAAGGGCAAACATTGCATCATTCCCAGAGAATCGGTAGGCGACCCATGTGATGTTGTAGAGGATTTATGTAAAACGGTCAAACGTTCTCCACCACTTACTTCTTCTCATCGGAGAGGTCAATGTTGGTGCCGAACTTGATGTGTTTGAAGGGCCCTTTCCTTCGCCGCGCCACACTGGGGGAGCGAGGGAGACAGAGTTAGACCGTGACAGTAGAGACCTTACCAGAGGTACTGAGTGATGCCGTGACGTGATCTGAGGAGGAAGGTGGGAACTTACCTGTCTGAGGAGGCCGCTTCTGCTTCCAGCTCCTTCTTCTTCTCGTTCTCCTCCTGAAAGCAGGCATGCACAAAATTACGATTGCAATCGAAACGTGTGGATATAATATGAAAGGGTAAGAGAACTGAAACAAAGCAGGTGACATTTTTAATAATTTACCATTAGTACACATCTTTGGTTGCATTCAAGAGCAGCTAATAAAAATAGCACTTGTGGGCTATTTTAAGATTTAATCAGATTGACCTGTCTGTAAAAACAGCTTGTATAAACGCATAATACTCTTCAGAGGCGTAGGTTTGTATGTGTGGTATTTTCTATGAAACTGATTTATATGGCACGAAGCCATATTTTTCTGGTAAACTCTAGAAAACTGAAGGACTCTGGCTCTGCTCCAGTACTGGTGTGTATCCTGGTCCCACTGACCCGTAGGGACTCCTGGAAGGACGAGGCCTGGTACTGGGCGTATTTGACGACGGTGGTGTGGGAGCGGCTGCTCTCGCAGCGCCACATCTTCCTGCTGCCGCTGGGGTCCCAGTTCTCGTCGGTGGGCTGGGCCAGCTGGGTACGCACCTCCACCAGGTGGTCCGGGTTGGCCTCCACCAGCGTCTTGGTGGAGAATAGACCCAGGTCTGAAGAAGAGAAGGGAGAATGGATGAACACATAGGAATGAATGAGACAGTGAAATGATGAACAGGAAGAGAGTGACAACAGGTTCATGAACAAGAGGTTAGAGGAGTCTAGCTTTTTTCTCCATATAACACTTCTGAACATTTACCTGAAAGTCATTTTGATTGCAACTTGATTTTTGGTATTATGGGTAACGTTAACTGTGTTTGGTTCATATTTTGTTATTCATTCATTAGTTCATTTTATGAAAGACTCGTGAGATTTTATGAGGGAGTAATTCACTAAATTTTAAGCATTTTAGAGTTGCACAGGGACAGACACTCAATTATGCAATTCATTTCTCAAAAATTAAATTCTAAGTCGCTTGCCTTTCCAACTGATCAGGGAAGCTCTTTGAGAAAGACATGCGTCAATCCCACCTACAAATAGTGTGTGTCCTTTTATGGTTAGAGAGAGCGGGGAAGGTAGGTGTGTTTTCTACATTCATTTTTTTTTTTTTTTCAAACTTAACTGTGGCAGGTAATCTACCCATGTTGAACAGTTTGTCGGTTTAGATATTTCATGGTGTTGCAGTGAGACGTCATAGCGGACCAGCAGACGCGACGGTCGTTCCTGGCAAGGCCAACCACAGCAACCCTACAGCCAACATGTGTAGTAACGCTTCCTACTTGCAGGTGGTGCTGTTGTCGTACATGTCGAATTCATCCGCCGAGCACGCACCCTCCAATGACCACAGAGACACACCCACAGAGCCACGTGAGCGTGGAAAAGACAGAAACCTATGGAGTCTCGCATGCACACGGGCACGGCCTCGATGTAAAATCAAATAATACTCTCATCTAAAATCCGGAAGGTTTACAAGCACGAGAAAACTGTAGTCAAAAGGCAGTGTTGTTATGCAGCGTGTGTGTGTGTGTGTGGAAGGCAAGCATGGAGAGGCTCTTACCTAGTTTCAGCGCGCCGGCCAGTCCTCTTATGACGGTGACGGGGTTGGCGGGGTTGGTGCAGAACTGATGCAGGGGCGGGAAGAAGGCGTCCCTCTTGTTCTCCAGCTGTGGGACAGAGGGGACAGACGGGAGAGGTCAGCGGACGTGTCCCGATCTCATACTCATCCAAGTAATCACCGTATCAGAGGTGGAGCACACCGGTGTGTTTGTGTGCTGTGCCGTAGCCAAGACACTGTTGTACATACATTATATGCATGCACGCACGCACACACACACACACACACGCGAAATACTTCTCCTTCTACGGCCTGGCTGTACTCACGTAGATGCTGGGCGTCGGGGGGTTGAGTTTGTCT
>OMKK01053708.1:0-15112 GCA_900302305.1 Polymixia japonica
TCTGCGTCTGCCTTGGGTGTTTGTGCAGAGAAATGAGAAATGGGATGGATGGAGAGAGAGAGAGAGAGAGAGAGAGAGAGAGAGAGAGAGAGAGAGAGAGAGAGAGGGAGAGAGAGAGAGAGAGAGAAAGAGAAAGAGAGAGAGAGAGAGAAAGTTGCAATCCAGGCAGGAGTGCGCAGCGAACCCGGAGAGGCAATCCTGATCAGAATGGGTCTGACTGGTCCTTTGCATGTGAGATAGGGGGAGAGGACTTTCATTGGATAGCGTTGAGCAATCATGGGATGCGATGGATACTGTGGCAGGACCCAAATCGGGATGGTGGTCATATGTCTGACAGCCTGCTTCCTTATTTAGAAGGAAGGTGCAAAAACAGTCCACCAGTCACCGGAGAGCAATGGCAACCCCGTCTGACACTTCCTTCGCTGTTTGTTCAGGAAGTTTACACAACCAAATATTTTGTGCGGTCAGATGATTGCGCGTTATTATTGTAAGAACACACCTAGCACTGACAGAATAATATAGCCGCATAGCTAAAATAAAATACCGAGGATTGTTTGGGTAACGTTACTCCTGATGGTTTATTTGCATCCCATTCTTCAGGGGGCTGGTAGGATGCGTATACCGCGGGGAATGCCCATGCGTCACAGCGCGCAACGTGGTTCCCCAGGTGCCGTTGACTGCCAAGGGGGCTTACAGGGCCCACCTTAGCAACTAGACAGGACTGTCTCCGACAAAACAGTGGAGGCAAACACGATACGGCTGGCACTGCTGAGAATAATGAATACTTGATTTTGAAGTTGATTAAATGCAGCAGTGAGAACGTTTGTAGGACACCTGCCTCTTGAAGAGACGCAGGTGTCCTACAAGCGGTTTCATGCGATAGCCTCATAGCCTAGAATCATGACAATAGGGCTATTAATATGAATAGAAGTTCAATCTGACCGGGACAGGTGGCCTTTCATGGTTTATCTTTTTCCAGGTGCCTGTAACATCACATGTACTGTAGTAGAAATCTAATTTTTGTTACATGTACCACTTTTCTTCAGGACTAGTACTATTGTTTCAAACTGTCATGGGACCAAATGAAAGAGGAGAGATGTAGGCCTGCAGTCCCAGTGGGAGAGATAGACTATAACTGACTGAAGAGCAAATTAATCTAGGAGAGGCTCTAGATTTGCTGGGTAAGCACACTACCATGCAAACAGGCAACCAATAGCCTGAATAGACAAAACTACAGGGCTATTGACAAAGTAAACCTTAAATCAATTGTGAGTGGGTACTGTTAATGAGGGCCATGTTGAGATGCTGCTGAGGTCTGACACAAATTCAGCAAATACTGTTCTGGATTGAGGCCAAGGTTCATTTTAAGCAGTAATGGATTTCTATAATGCCCAACATTACAGTAAAGCAAATGCTCAATTTCAGAGAATTGTGCAAAATCACATTTATTTTGCCTAAAAAACGAATTTACCTATTATGTATACATGTACTGTAAGTGATGTAGACTCTAGGTGTTGCGATGTACAGAGGATAAAATGAAAGCAGCTATCGTCCAAATTCATCTATGCTCTATCTCTTCTCCTCCCTCAGTCAGGATTATTCCATTACGCAGGGAGCAGAAGAGGTTAAACTATATAAAAAAAAAATGAAATGCAATCAGCAGAGTAAACCCTACAACTGCAACTTAGTCACAGGGGGGCAGGAAGAGGGCAGAGGCAAGTAAATGGAATCTAGCCTACATAACACAGTAAATTGACTGACTATAGACTTGCCTTGCCTTAACATATTAAGACTCAAGTAGATGACATAGAACTGACAGAGACACAAACACAAAAGGAAATGTGTCTGCAGTTTACTATTGTCAGGTCAGCTGTCTTTATAGCAATTATAGGATCGGTTTAGTGTGGACACGCACACACACACACACATAGATATCCACACAGTCACAGCGTTCACACAGGCAGGCACATATGCACACACATGCACAATTGGCGTAGGTGTGTGCTCCACCCACACACACACACACACACACACACACACACACACACACACACACACACAAATCAATCAATCAGAATGGAGTGAGGAGTATAGCCATATAGACAGGCTTTGTGTATATTACACAAGTGTAAGTAACAGGATACACAGGGATACGAAGCTCTTTCAATTAGTCTTTTATTAACGTGGGGTTTAGAAGATAATATGGAAACAACAGCTGGGAAGACCCAGCACTAAAAGGGGGATTTCTCTGGAATGACATCAGATTAGCTAGCACAGACGGGCAATAATACTCAAACAACGCCTGGCTCAGGCCAGCAACACACAAAGGCTACGTAGGCCTAGACATAATGCACAGACTCAGAATCTCTAACATTATGGCAGTAATAGTGAAAACTTAGTGCAAGCCGAGCTACAATGTTAGATCTTAAGTGATTTTTAATGTCATGAATAGGGTCCAATGCCTTGACTAGACTTTATAAATTAAAAATTGTACACAGAAGTAATACTTATGTGCCAGCAACACCTTTGTCAGGGCAGGAGATAAACTTTGAAGTCATTGTTCTCAGGTGTACTACACACACACTTACTTTAGCTTTGTAAGGCACAACTTACCGGCCATTTGTTTAGCCCCGACTTAACCCCTGAAGCGCCACGTCTCGCAGGCTCACACGATATACCATCGATCACCCAACAATAAGATCCTTTCCTGAGAGCAATGTTTAGATCGTCTCGGTGTGAGCATGGCAGTTACTGAGGAGATAGAATAACAGTGATGCAGCTATCAATGGGAAAGAATTGGATTTCAATTCAGGGGAATACAGGCTTGTAAAATAAAAAGCTACCAACCTCGGATGGAGCGTGAGGACCGGATTCTTGCTGAATCAGCTGATGTATAATTCAGCAGCCAAAAAAATGGACTATGTTATGAGTTTTCATACGGCCACTTTGTACATTCCACTTACAGGGGAGAAAGCCGGTGTTCCGGAGCATGATACTATTTTGCTTGCAATGCTGCCGGGACATATTCAGTGGCTGATATCTTAAGGCAAAGGATAAGAGCAGAGATTTCCAAATTGTAATGAAACAGACCTATTCTTCCTCCCGTCAATGTCCCCCCCAAGTAAAAACATCTTTTCAAGGGTACAGCCTGTGCACCTTGCAGAGTAAGGTGTGCCTGGTGCTAAAACAGGCATACAATGACTAAGGGAAATCACAAAAGGCAGGGGTGACCGCAACGCCTCGTTCACCGTCTCAAACCAAAGGCAGCTCATGACACAGCGATTTTAACGACAGTCAGTAACATATTTTTCAAAAACAACAGGAACCTCTCTATCATGGGTCTTTATAGGTGAGCATCAGTCAAACAACCTGTAAAATGTCTAGCCAGAACGAGGAATTAGATGTTCCTTAATACTTCTGAAAGTGTACTGTATTTATGATTACAACAATACCACAATTATGGCTGCAAAATCATAACCCAAACAATCCAAATTTGTCAAAAATCATAATATCTAATTAGTACCTGGAACAAACTTAGAATAAAACATCTATTTACAACTCTGAATAATTTAGAAAAAAACATCTTTTAATTATAAAGCTTCTTGTAATAGAAACTTCTGGTCAGATCACAAACTTGACAATGACATATATAGTGAATAGGTTTCAATTCATCTCTACTACTTTGAGACTATGAACTGTGCACTTTGATTAAGAAGAAAGTTCTTAAATTTTACTGAAATGGGGTAAAAAATCAATTCCGGTCAAATTATATTAGTGAAGCTACACTATAGATTGCCTTTCCCTTTGGCTGATGGAGGACCCCTCACATCATGATCATTGATCTACCTTTAAGCTAAATGATCACATTCTGATCCCATGAGAGCTGAAAGATGAGTAAGCATCCCTTCAACGGGATGCGATCAGACGTTTTCGCGAGCCTCGCGTGGCGACCTGTGTTCGTCTCAGTCGTGCTCTCTCAGCCTCCCTGACTACATGTCGCTGCATGTTTGGGGGCAAAGACGGGCAGACAGGCTGGAGGCGTTGCTGACCAGGATGACAGGTTCATTTACATGGCTGCCATATTAGAAAGTCAAAGGATTTGGTTTACGGCCGGAGGAAGGGATAGAGATCAGAGGCGGTGTCAGCTGCTGAGTCGGCAGCCCTGGCTCCTCTTCCCTCACTCCCAGGAACCTAACACCCAGCCAGGCCACCAGGACCTATCCCAGGAATGTGAGGAATTCAGTTACACATTTGCTCACTGCTTTGCACGTTCTCACCCCCATAGGATGTAAACTGTGCCGCCTGCTTCGAGTGCGCCGCGAGGATGTGACCACCTTGCTCCACGGGGTGATTTGTGTGTGTGTGTGTTTGTGTGTGCGGGGGAGGGCAGTCAAGAGGGGGCAATAAGCAGAGGATCAAGGTAATTTGGCTGATGGATGAAAGGAGATTCTCGGGGATGGCACACTACTGTGTGAGTCATCCTAGATAGGACTCCTGTCATTCTGCCAGAACAGAGCTGATATTATCCATTTTTTGTCAAGGCCTCTGCAGGACTGAATCTATATCCGCAAGGAGCTGATCAAAAGGTGTTGGCACGCTGCCTGTCCTCTCTGGTCTGTCCTGGGAGGGTTTCAGATATCAAATTATATTTAAGTACAAGGCCTGTTGTAATGGTCCCAGGTGATCAATGGTTCAATGATTTGCCCACATTCATTTGCAACACAAAAATAGCCAACAAAGACTAACTAGTCAAATTCCTGCATAAAAAAGTGGCATATCCTATACTAACTCATTTTTGTTCTAAATTTCTAAAGTCTAGACTAGAATTCTTCCAAGTTAGATGAACTTGTAAAAATAGGTTTAGTATTTCAGTGGAAACATAATGTCCTATTGCCAACATAGTGACAAATAGGCTAATCTCTGAAATAGATGCTTGGAGTAAGCACTGCCCAGAAAACAAGGTTGGCTCACAGTCAAAGCTTGACATTGTTGAAAACTGCTAGTGTAGCACTTCAGCTATGGCTCCGTGTTGGGACTCTTTCCCTCCTGCATGTAAATATCGCCCTCTGGTGTGTAAAATATGTAAGAGCAACCCATTCCCGTCTAGGGGATAATAATTCACTGCATTGCAGCATTGAGACACTGGCATGTGGGTTGACTGGGCTCGCGTCACTATCCTCTGAAAAAAAAAAAAAAGTTAGAAGTAGTTTCTTAAGATATGAAGTCTGCATAAAATTGAATCATAAAAATGTACTTCATAAATGTTTACAAAGGCGCATTAGTTTCAGCAAATGCAATGTGTGTTGTCTGGGTACTTAGCTAAATTTAGTTTAAAAAAACTGTGTCATCCCCTGCATTGCAGGTAGTGTGTCTCAGTGGAATATCAAAATAATATGGAGGAAACTCCAGGCATTTGCTTACTATTGGATCATGAAGCAATAGCTAAAGCATAAAGTGAGTTTCTTGACTAGTATTTTTTGGTTAAGTTGCTTCCTTGAAGGGAGTAAACTAGAAATTACTGATCAAATCTGAATGACTTTACAAGGAAAGGTCACAGCTATTTCCAACTAAATGAAAAGCCAATGTGAGTGGAATGTGTCATGTATTCCTTTTAGAATAGCTAAATTCAGTGGCATGACATACATAGGGGAACTGGGTGCTGTAACAGAAGGTCCACTGAAGCTAAGTGTACAGTGTATCTGTGTGTGTGCTTCTGGGGGTTTGTGTCTGGCACACGGAAACTGTGAACTGTGTGTAAAGTAGACCCATGGGGTCTGATACAACTGACCAACCAATCAGTGAATACTCCACTCAAATAGACTGTTATCATATACAACACAGCACACATCTAGGAGGTGGCTAGGAAAGGGCCAACAGACCCATATATATGATGCCCTTTTTGTTGTCTTCAAAGGAATTCCCAATAAAACATGAAGGTGCTATAAGTAAGACTGGCAGTGTTGGTGAGGTGAACTACAATAACAAACCAAAACAAGAAGGACAGTGTGGGAGGATCTGTTTGACGGGCTGTCAAAGCAAAACAAAGACCAGAAAGTAGAGAACCAGTGCCACTGAGGCACAATCAAAACAGAGAGAGAGGGAAACTTTCAGACCATCACCATTATACTATATCTTACGATGCCATGTGGAAATTGAACATTTTATTTGATTTTAACATATTACAAATATTACCTTTAAGCTCAAAATACCATAGACAACGATGGACGCAGTACTCCCAAAGGATGGCAGCACATAAGCTGTAGAGTTTTTATGTGCTTGTATCATATGGCCTGCCACTGCTCTGCTAAGAGGTCATTCTAATGAGACTGCTTCCTGGTTGCCTTTCATGTGCCACGCTGGAGCGAAGAAAACAATGCTGTTTTAGTGATGCTATTTTAAATGGTGTCAGAGTGTAAGATTGGCAGCCCTGAATGGCTCCCGGCCCTTTGATGCTGTTTATATCTCTGGAGTCTGTCAACACATATAATCATACTGCAGATTCCTGACCTGGGGCCTGATACTGCCAATAACCCTCCATGGCCTGTCCAACAACTCATGGTGATTCAGCAAATATGAATTAGTCAACTGACTTGATGTTTTATTCATAGGATTTCTGCTCTTTTCTCGGGGACGGTAAATGTGTTACTGTTTCATCTATCCTAGATACTCTATTTCGTCACTGCAACCTGTCAATGCAACAGACCAGAGAATAGTTGCTGGGTTTATTTCTATCACCCTCAATCCAGTGCCTAAAACAATCATAAACATTCATGCAATGGTCAGACACGCAACTACATTTAACTTCATGGATTAAGTTATGCCAAATCATCCAGAAAAGCACTTGCCGACCTAGGTTTGTGCAGTGGCCAGGCAGTGGAGTAGCCCACACTTCCTAAAGTCTCTTTATGATTGTTCTTCTATGGCCTAACCTCCCCCTAGCAATTAGCTTTGTGGCTGCAGCATGTGTACACAAATAAAAATGTCCTCGAAAGCAGGCTCTTAAGAAGAAAAGGTCTTAGAAAACAAACTCCGGAACCCGCTGATTGAGAGACCTGTCTGCCCACTCTGGTTCCCTGGCTGTATCCGCGGCTGCTGTGGCTTTGCTGTGGTTGCCACTGGTCTTTGCCCAAAGACATCTGACCCAAGGCCATTTCTAGGTTACAATAACAACAGCGCACTCACACAACTGCAACACCGGATATCCGAAACATTTGGTAACTCATCAATCCGTATTTAGTTAGAGCTTGGTAAATTTTCTGGTGCTCCCTACAAAACAGAAATCACTGATTGTGTCATTGACTTAAGGATGACTTGAGAATTTTATTTCCCTAAAAAGCTAAAGAAAAATCCAGCATGCAGCCTAATAATACAAGTCTTTGTGAATGGAAAATGGACCAAATCATCTTTTTTAGTGATTTTCTTCTTACCAAATCAACAGTTTGGACTCCTATCCATTTATGCAAACCCTAACAACCTCAATTAGCTGTTGCAACCATATGACTATAGTTTATCTTCTCTTCCCTCATCTAGAATGTACAGTAAATAACAACATCATAGTCTCCGCCTGCGGAATATCCATACAAGGGCAACTGCATTGGACCGAGTGCGCCCCACACAAACTACTACTCAGTAGTTCTATACATAATGATGGTACTCGCATCAGTGGTTGAGGGGGAAAAACTGCCTCCTAACCACTTCCAACTAACAAACTCAAATTAAGCACACTGATGACCTCACTACTGCCAAGAAGGCTAGTAAATCAAACTAGACGACTAATTCCAAAATAGTCATCTGGTAACACTGTCTGGTTGTGCTATGGATAGATTTGGCATTTACAGCTCTGTTAAATACCTTGGCCAACTTGAGATTTTTACAATTTAAGTCTATCTAACAGAGATCATTTGTTATATATATGGAATGAATAATTTAATTAGTAATAGAATGCATAGACTGGGCAATTACTTACTTGGCATTCTCAACTGTTGCTTGTGCATACATACCTACCTGTAATGGGTATAGTGTGCCTGCAATACCCACTAGAAGGGTTGGCTGTGTGTATCTCTTTCTACCTGTACAGTGAGTTATGCATGTGCACACAGCTGCTCAGTTATACATCTGACCCACATTATGGTATTTATATCAGTTACACTCAAATAAATGATGTAGCTAGTTCACATGCAATTGAAATGTGACCACAACTGTATATTGTGGTTCTCACTACCACAAATATGATGGTAATGTGCAGGGGGTCCAAATTAACTATGTACATTCACTCAAGTACTGTACTGAAGTAGATTTTTTAGTTACTCATAATATAAGTGACTATTTCTGTGCCTGGGGACTTTGAGAGGAAGCAATCAGACTGAGGATTGCACATGGCAGTGCACAATACTTAAATATCTTTAATTGAACACAATTTTATTCTTTCATCAGTGGCCATGTGACTTTGTTTAGGAATATAGTGGTGGCAACGATTCCATTTTCACTTCATTCAAAATATAATGTTCCATATCATGTCCGGCGCAGTGTTAGACATGTATATGTGTATGAGCCAAATAAATGGGACATTTCAGTATTAGCTGAGATGTGGTAAGACTGGCCTTATAATTTATGGTTACCACGTTAACTATTACCATAGTTGCAACATAATTTGGAATACAATGTAAGCAATTATACATGTGAGTGGATGCGTGATGTTGTGACTGCAGTGTTTGCATGACTAGATCTGATATTTTTGTCGTGCCTGTAGGCAGTGCTGTAGGAGTTGAGGAATGTGTGACCACACTGGCCCCAAGGCTGCATGTCCTCCTCCCTTGTCTGGGTCCGAAGACATGGACCATCACATCACTGCTTGTCTCCTCCAGGTCCACTGTGTGACAAACCACAGCCGACAGCCACCCACTCACAAACTGGAAAATGACAACCCTCGGGAAGGCTGTTGCTCTCTCATAAGTGCAGTAAAAGAGAAAACGAGCAAGCCATGATTGCTTCCGGCCTGAGTGTGGGCGACTGGGCGGGCTGAGGACATGTCAGCTTCATGTCACTCACCAGGTCAGAATCAGTATCTCTGTAATCTGGCCCCTGAAGCACAAGGTTCTTACTGCCATCTGCTGGGCTGCTTAGCATCTGGCTGAATTCACTCAGAATTAAAGGGTCACTGACATGGCCTTCAAGAGTAAACAGAAAATATATAAACTTTCTCAGCAGTTTGACAAGTTTTATTTCAGCTGATGACTATCTCCTCCACAGCGATTTTGTCAATACACTGACTGCTATTATAGCTACTTCAAACAAAATGCAAGCAGAGGTGAACAAAATTATGACTGAAATGAATAAGAGCTACAATGTTCATCTTTCCATTATGAACAAACATTTTGTCTTTTGCGTAGTCCACCTGACACATTCATGATGGGACATACAAAGCACAAAATAATGGATATTCAATGATGAGGCTCACAAACCTGATGGAGCCCACAGCACCCGATGGGTACCCCAACATCTCATCTCTAACTTGGGTTGACCAACCTAGCAGGAGTGGGACGAGTAAACAGGCGGTGTACCAAGCTGGCTAAGACTCGCACTGGGTTGCACTGTCTTAAAATAGCCTTTTTTACTGGCAGAAAATAATATTAGCTATCCTGCATAGCACCAAGAAGAGCGACATCAGGTAGCAGTTAGCAGGTAGTAGATTACAGGTGAAAATAACGAGGTTAATAGGAATTGCACAACCTGATAAAGTGTCATTGTTCATTGTTACTTCCACAGAGTCCGACCCCAGCTGTTTGCACGCATTCGCAAAGGATATGACGTTAAATTATTTAACAGAAGCACATTCGGTATATTTATTAAGCAGAAAAACGAATAATAATAAGAGCTCACAAATCAGTTGTAACGATTCATGAACTCATATAACAGAATATATATATAAAAAACATTTTTTTATTCGTGAACAAAAGAGATTGTACAGGTGTATACGTTTTCTCAACAAACGAATCACGCACAGTAATCGTCAGATTAGTCAACAAAATATTGTCACCGTTTGGGCGGGCTGGTTGAAAACGCTTAGAGGTTGAGTTGTGTACGGTTGATATGAGTAGGGAAACAATTTAACGTGCTACCAAGCTATATCTAGTAATTCACGTTTCACATGTTGAATAATCAGACGTAAGCTTTTTTTTATGAAACGGACGAGTTATTACTACCCTCCTTCTCCAGCTGGCGTAACATTAGCTTGCAACGTCACCAAATGCTAGGGCGGATATAACAGCAAGCTTGTAGTTAGTGTAAGTGGTATAATAACTGTAATAACTAAATTACGTGAAGTTGTTCAATTTTGCAAGCTATGGACCGACCATCAAGGTTTGTAAATTCATCATATCTGTTCTATCTTTATTCCTGGTTAGCCCATAGCCTACTGACTCTGGTGCTAACTTTGTTTATTTCCTTGTCCAAGTTTGTCCACTGTTAACACCTTATTTATTTTTAACAGGAAGACAAAGGCTGTGAATTACTGTGATTTCCAAAACCTTGATGATGATGGTGAGTTATTGCATTTTAATCAGGCTAACGCTACGTTGTCAGCCTGTATTTCTGTAGTCCCCTGAGATGTGTAACAACGCGGTGGTGGAGAGGAAACTGTTTCCTTGACTTTTTAGTTTAATCTGTATTTCATCGTCAATAGGTAATAAATAACCGATATCAGTAAAAGTGATTTTATCCTCCTTCCATTGTTAATTGTATTGAAGGAAACCCACCAACCCAGATACAAACAAACATGCACACCTTTCTCTCCAAAAAAAAATAAATTTTTATGCTCTCTTCTGATTTGAAATAGATGAGGATTTTGCCTGTGTGAAGGCACCACCCAGCAAAAAATCCAGGGAAGATGTGGAACAGCATCGCAAGAAATCATCAAGCAAATCATCCAGTCAAGAGAATGACTCACAACCCATACTAGTGACCCATAAAAACAGGTAGGGGGGACAGACAATTGTCGCGCAACAGACCATATGCCTAAAGATGAAAGCCTTTAGGTTTGAATGACTTTTTTCATGCCCATCCAACAGTGCAAGGCATCCAATGTCTACTTCTGCTCTTGCCAGTTCAGAGAGAAAGTGTACATTGCACTGTGGGATAGACTGAGAAAAGCAGAATGACAATCTAGAAGGCCATCTTTATGCACCAAGGGTGCTTTATTAATCATTAGATTTTCTGCAATCAATATTAAGTTGCATCATACTTTTATGTTTCTGGGAAGCATAATCAAAGGAGAATCATCCAGAAAGGAGTAATATGCATATGACATGGCTTGAAATCAAGCTCCCCTTGAAAGTTTTGTGAAACGTGTCTTAAATGATGCCACCCCTGTGTGTTTTTCCAGGAAACCATTAGATGAAAAGTTGTATGAACGAGATTTAGAAGCAGCCATGACACTTTCCCTGCTCCATGCTGTGGACGGGAAAGAGGACCGGTCTCCCAGCAACAAAGGTTTGCTTTGGATAGTAAAACAATGATGTTATTGCACACTTTCTAGGTTGTTAACTTTTTCCTTTTTTTATATTTCTTCAGAAGATGTTAAGGATCAACTTCCAGCAGATGAAATCACAGATCCATCCTCACCTCACCTTTCCAACTGCAGCGTGAATAGCACTCTACTGGGTACTTCTCCTTTATCTTGCTTGCTCTACACATTCCACCCTTTTATCACACATCCAGTATTCCAGTGCTTGACTCTACTTCACACTGTAGCACATACATTTTGTCTGTGTCGGTACTTTTGAACCTCCAAAGTAAATTCAGCCAATTTTATTTCAGCCGGTAAGAGCGTAAAAGGTAAAGCTATTTTCCGTTCCTTAGGCCTGGACAAGATCACGGCAGAGCAGGGGTCTCTTTGCACCCCATCCAGGCAGAGAAGGGCGGACTCCAAGGCCACGGAAAAGCAGAGGAACAAGCTGAAAGACGAAGATGAGGACTATCTGCCTAAACTGACACCAGGTTGTCATCCCGCCCTGGTGTATGTTTTTCTGCGATGTGCTGCATGAAGCCTTTTATTTTTATTTTATGTCACGATAACATCACTTGCTTTTTGGATTTATAAAGTTTCTTTGTCTATTCAATGTCTTTTCAGAGTCGGAAAGCGACAACGATTTCAGCGAACAAGCTGAGAGTGAAGATGAGGAATTCACTGTGAGGAAAGTAAACAAAACGAGCAAGAAGGGGAAAAGAACCAAGAATGAGAAGACCAGACAGCCTCCTGTTTTAAAGAAAGAAAAGCAACTACCCAAGGCCGCCAAACCCAAATCTCAGGCAACAGGTGTGCTCTTGAAATTAATTTGACAAAATGTAGCCTTTGATTCTAATGATAGCCAGTAATTATAATTGATCATTGTTTTTAAAATGACTGTCACAGCAGCCTCCACGCCAGTGAGAAGTCCTCTTCCGCCCAAGCTTACAGCAGAACCTAGAAGGCCTGCCAGCTCCACCACAGCTTCCACGTCTAAACCTCTCAGCCCAGCAGGGGGCAGAATACCTAAGTGGAATCCTCCAGGTATGGCCAATAGAGCAAGGACATTACATTACAAAACATTCTGCACAATCATGATGTGTTTCATCTGCATTTATTAAAGCGCTATTCCCCCTGAATATTCCTCGCCAGGTCAGATTGGCAGAAGTCCCACCTCATCCCAGAATACAGCAGTAAAATCTCCAGGACAGGGTCTACGACTGGGACTGTCTCGGCGCGTTCGTGTCAAACCGCTTCACCCCGGTGTTGCAAGCCATTGACCTCACCACCTGTCAGAGGCTGCTTCTGTTTTGTAGTAGATGGCAGTTTTTGTCCTTTTTTGCTTTTTTAACTTTTGTCTTTTTTTTGTTTTTAAAAATGCATTTAAATATTACTTGTTTTTACTGCTATACATCTAAAAAGACTCCAATGTATGTTTTGCTGTGATGTTTGATGCACGATGCCTTCAGGAAATCTGGCTTTCTTTGTGATAATTCATTCATATATATATATTTATAATATAAATACATCTTCCCCCATGTAAAATAAAAGGTTCAGGGATAGTCATGAAAAGATGTTTTGATGACTTTGGTGAGTCAAGTAATAGCTTAGTGCTGCTGTCTTGTGACTGTGACAAAATATCTTACCCTGTTCACATCTTTTAAATTCAACACACAACTGTTCATCATGGTGCAATTAAATTGTGTCCCATTAAAAAATAAAAGTCTTGCCTTGCCTTTTATGATCTCATTAATGTACAGAACAATTTTCTTGACTTCAGATTCCACTCAGCTTGTTTGCATGGCACTGTATATTCTGTACATACACTGAAATAAAGATTTAAAACAAATTTGTTTTTTTATTTAAATGAAAGTCAATGACGGTTAATGCTTTGACTTGCAGCCTGCAATGTGTTTCAAGTGCAAATGTCCGCACGTACAATCACACGAGCAATGTGTTGAATGCTTTCAGATAGGGAAGGAAGGAAACATTCCTACATATATAGTAACTAATGTCTAATTTGACATTAGGTCTGGACTAATTAGGTTTGAGTCCGGATTTTGAGTAGCTATGCCACAGATTATGTTAAATCTGGTACAGATGTTGGGGCTGCCTGAGACAACCTTATTTTACACATGGCACATTTTATAGATATTTTCTTACAAATTAGTTATTAACAAAATAAAAATGAACTTTACATGAACAAATAATGCCATCAGGTTAAGCAGGAAAGTAGTGGCACTAATAAATATTGGTAATAATTATTCAGTAATACATTATGCTAACATAACAGCTGGAAGAGGTATGCTATAAACATGTAACGGCTTCGGCTGTCAAGTATTTAAAATATCACCATAAATGCTCATATAAATTGATAGTGAAAATAGCTTCTCCTTTCCATGTTGAAAATAATCTGTGTCAAAATGAAATTTAAAGTAGCCTACAGTATATCGTGGTCCAACGAAATAGATGGCCAATCGACATCAAAATGTTTGCTGGGTTATTTTTAGATTACAGTAGATTACAGTGTATATACCGTGCTCTGCATATGTTTGTAGTAGGAAAATGATTATATATTTTTTACATATGTCTTATACATATGTCAACAAATATGTTTTACATGTAGGCTATCTCTTAAATTGTCAAATTGTGTTAAAACCTTCCCTCCATAATGATAATGATGTTTATTCAAGAACACAATAGTATTCTTGCAAAACATTCTGTAGAGATTAAGAATAATAACTACATCCATATTGCACTTTTCTTTACAAACCTACAAAGTGCTAAGTGTATGTTGGAGCATATCTTTTATAGATAGATAGATAGATAGATAGATAGATAGATAGATAGATAGATAGATAGATAGATAGATAGATAGATAGATAGATAGATAGATAGATAGATAGATAGATAGATAGATAGATAGATAGATAGATAGATAGATAGATAGATAGATAGATAGATAGATAGATAGATAGATAGATAGATAGATAGATAGATAGATAGATAGATAGATAGATAGATAGATAGATAGATAGATAGATAGATAGATAGATAGATAGATAGAATTAGACCATGTGGAAAATGTATAATATAATATCACAGGCACTAAAGATTAAAATTTTGACACTGTTTACATGGCTGTGCTCGCAGCAAAAGACAGAATACCATTATTATTAAAAATCTGAAAACTAAGTTATAAATATCATAAATTATGTATTGGACTATGCAGTGTTGTTTTTACTTTAATTAAAGTGTATGTGTTGTATGAGTATATTTTTGTTTTGTTGCACGTTATAAGGCACTTCAATTTTAAGTTTAGCTGCCTACTGGAAAGCTGACACAAGCTGGGCTGGTTAGAACTAGTATTCATTTCAAAGTCTCAATGCACAAGGAATAAAAAAAAGAAAAAAGACCTTCATATCGTAACATTTCAATAAATAGGAATTCTTTTTTTTTTTGATGATGTATTGAAAATCTATCAAACGATGGCAAACTCACTTTGAACCGAACCATGACTTTTTAACCGTTACACCCCTAATATAGACAGACAGACAGATAGATAGATAGATAGATAGATAGATAGATAGATAGATAGATAGATAGATA